>MU225975.1:1233999-1260501 GCA_018584345.1 Thuja plicata | reverse complement strand
CAATTAAATCACATACACAAAATTGACTTCAAGTCAAATTACATTCATATTTTGATCTTTTAGATCATTCATTCTTCATGAGTCACCCAAGTGACCCCTTAGCATGTCTCTATCAGGGTGCCCTACATCAAATTGTAACCCTAATATGATCAGATTGTTTCCTTGAGCCTGTGTGCTAGGAGGAATGTGTATATATATCAGTTTTGGGAGCTTTTAAAGATCAGAGTTTTCCTTACTTAGAAGTTATTCGTGGCATTTTTTTTTCCCTCTGACTTTTACAGTTTGTAATCTTTCATTGATATTCAGATATTGAAAGGATTTTTGTGACATTTTCTCTGTCCCTGAGCTTTCTTGTCTGAATTTCTCTTACTGAATTACAATATATTGAATGATTTTTCAGAGAAATATTGGAGTTCCTGAGCCCTCCTTCTTTCTGCAATATTGTGTACTATTGTGGATGATCTAATTTAGATGAGTTTATGCATATTCTTCAGTCCCTTGTCATTTTGTCTCATTCTTGTGCTTGATTGCAGAAGTGGATGTTTGTTTGCAGGTCATATTCTGTGTCTATATATAGTGAATATGCTATTGTTTGTGAAATTACTTCTTTCCCTAAATAGCCTCTATTTATGTCAGACCTCTCTATGAAATAATTATGCAAGCCTATCTAGAAGGTTGTGTTCTATTAGATTCAAGGGTTCATGTTGAGGTTAGTCAATATGTTATGATTCAATTTACCTTCAGTGTATCACCTAGTAGGATAATTTGCTTTCACTTATTTCCCTTCCATGCATTCCTTCTATCCCTTTTCCCTCAAGAATTTACTTTCATGTTAAGAAGCAAATTAGGGTGACATATCAAGAGGAACCAGCCTAGAACCTGGAGGTCTTGTCTTGGTTAGCAAAAGGTCCCACAACCTTGAGACAATTCCCATGTTACACTAGATTACCAAGACTACAAGAGCTTGGGTAAGGGTGCAAATCTAGGTGTTCAATAGTTCTGGCACGCCCAGTGGGACTACAAAAATAGGAGTTACTTGCAAAGATTATGCTATATTTGATATATTGGTTGCATAATAAAGACCTAAAGAGGTTTTCCTGTCAAGTATATATGGTGACTCCATTGGTGAAGAACAAAAGATCCAGTCCTGTTCAAATTTTATGAGAAAGGTTGAAATAAGAAGCTCAAAGCCTTCTGAGTTCTCACAGCTGCCTCTAAAAAGAAGTTAACACAGGCCATCTCAAAGAACACCCCTACAAAAAGGGTACAGTCTACACCACCTAATACTTCAGAGAGGAGACCTTGGCCTTTTCATTTCAGAAGAAGAGGAAGATCCCTAACTAGAGAGCTACAAGAAGATTCAGCTCCACCCTTAAATACAACTCACACAGTTGCTCCTCAGCAAATCACGGCTCTTGCAATGGCTAGGTAGTTTTCTTTTGCCCCCTTTAATCAAGGAAGCCCCTTCAACATTTCTCAACATCATGATGTGCCCTTGGTAGTGCTCAAAAGTCTACCTAATTTCACAGGTGAAGGAAAAACAACAGCTTTTGAGCACATAAGAGACGTGACTACTATCTTTAGTATACATAACATCACAGAAGAAGACGTGGCTACCAAGCTATTAGCAGCCTCTTTCAAAGGTAAGGCCTTAGAATGGTTTATAACTCTCACTATTGGTTCCATGAATTCATAAGATAGACTAGGAGATGCCTTAAGTAAAAACTTTGAGGATAAATCAGACAACTTATCTCTGGTTGAGAAATTAACAACCATTAAAAGGGCTCCTCGGGAACAGATGACATATTTCAATAGCAGATTCCTTAAGACATGGAATAGAATTCCTACCTCAATAAGACCTTCAGCTTACTAGACCTTCCTATATTTCTTGAGAATTCTAAATAGCAATATTTCTGTCATGATTCAATCTATGGGGGGTACTTCATTACCTCAAGCCTTTGACATTGTTGTCAAGGCAGAGAACTATTTAATACAAGCTGGCATGATAGCCCCAAGGCCACCCATGCCCATATTCCCTGATATACAACCAAGCATGCCTTTGCAAATAGATCCATTTACTCTAATACCCACTATCATAACACCTCAAGAAAATACCAGCTGTGGGGAAACAAGGGAGGATCCTTCTCAAGAGCTATTAGAATTAAGAAGCAGTCAGCAAGAGATGAAGAAATTAATGCAAACTATGAGTAACAAGCTGACTAGTATAAAGAAGCAAGGATAGGGGAGTAGGCCTCCTCTTTAACAAAAAAATCAAAGTCCCAGTCCACAATATCATAATCAAGGACAATCTTATCAGCAGAATAGACCCCAATTTCAAGGAAGTTATCAAGGGCACAAGCAAAACTATAATCAGAGACCATCTTAGACTTACAATCCTACCCCTCTTAATTTTGCAAATCCATTTAGGGATGTCATCCCAAGTCAAAATAATCTTGCTTCAGAGATGGAGTGGAGTTACCCTTATACAATCAGTCCCATAATCAGACAACATGCTTAAATGGGAGGGTACACCAAGCATTGATGCTTCAAAATGCTTCACTTACTCAATCAAAGGCTTCTTCCAGCGAGCCACCTCCTCAGCAAGAGGCACAACATGATGAGACTGCTCTTTTCAATTGGGAGCAACAAGATTTCAATGGAGTGAATGGTGAATCCACCATTGCTGCCAACACCAGGTCTAAAAGAAGGGCTCAAGACATGGAGCAAATAGGAGATAGGGCTAAGGCTTCTACATCTGTAGAATTTTCACAAGCCTTTACTCCTATCATACTAAAGAAGGCCCCTGTCATTCCAATCAAAGAAAATCAACCTTCTAAGGAGGTTGAGCCTATAATAGTAAAGACACACCAAAGAGTACACACAGTAGTACCCTTCAACATTGTGGATAACATGAAGAAAGTAAATGTCACTATGTCCATGTGGGACTCTTTGGCTATTCCGGGACAACCTGAGATATTGAAGAAAGAAATGACTGAAGAGGTAATTCCTCAGCAGCCTATAACAAAGGAAGTTGCTAAGCCAGTGTTGGTTAATACTGATCAAAAGAAGGAAACTCCAAGCGGCAACTCCAAAGCTAATACCACACAAGGTAGGAACTCAAAACCACCTCCCTTTTATGTATCTTTAATTATTGGCAAATACGTAGTACATAATTGCATGGTAGATAGTAAGGCTACTAGCACTTTCATGCCTAAGAAAGTGACTGACCCATTAGGTCTGAAATATGAGCCTTTCCAAAAGAAGGTTACCCAGCTTGATGGTTCCTTAGTAAACACAATAGGTATAGCTAAGGATACCAGCCTAGTCCTCCATGCAAGCCCCAATTTCTCTATCCTACTTGACATATACATCATAGACCTTCCTGCCTTATTTACCATATGCTTATCAAGGGAATTCATAGCCAAGATAGGAGGTTATCTTTCCTTTGATTGGTCTCACATGCTTTTCCATACAAGGTATGGAACCAAGGTCACTATCAAGTCTGAATCATTGGCAGCACACCATATAGAACCTTATGTGTCCAATGTACTCAATGCAAGTTTTCTTACACTTGATGATGATGACTTCCCAATCATTAGAGAGACAACCACCAAACTAGAGGGTATCCCAGATATCTATCTAGATGAATTAGAATCTTAGAGAGCCTATGAGGCCCAAGTCAATGTTATTTGGGATGTTGATTTGGGGACTTTTTTGATTCAAGAAGAAGGTTGCATAGAGACAAATATTTCCAAGGCAAACACTGAGTTAAAAGATTAGTGCAACCAAGTTTGGGAGCTATAGTTCAATGGTGCTAGAAGAAGACATGGTGCTGGTGGTGGTGCAATGCTAGTTTCTCCAAAAGGGGAGGAGTATTATGCAGCCTTTAGGTTCAGTTTTTCTTACACTAGCAACACTGCTAAATATGAGAGCCTAGTAAATGGATTGGAATGGGCAAGAAAGAGAGGGATCAGCGCCCTAAAAGTATATGGTGACAGCGAGCTGGTTGTTAGCCAAGTAAGAGGGATAAGTGCAACCAAAAGTGATATAATGACAGCATATAAGCATCGAATTTGGGATGCAATTGAAGATCTCCATGCTTTCAATATTGTTGCAATCCCTAGGAAATTAAATCATAATGCAGATAGATTAGTTGTTGTTGGATCTCAGTACGACATTCCTAATAGTGTTTCAAAAGGAAAAGATCAATGGAATATCAAAGTGATTGTCAGACCTTCTATTCCTGATAACAATGTCAATTGGCAAGTGTTTGACAGTGACGAGAAAATTCTGCAGTTCTTATTTGAGGAGGATATTTTCTCATAACATAACCAAGATAGACTATTGCAGAACTATGGTGATCAAGTGATACAGCTAAGATTTAATAAGATGCCTAAGGGGCTTGTCACCCTAGAATCTATCTTCAACAGAGATGACCAAACATAGAAGAGTAAAGTTGGCCTGGTAGTCTACCAAGAACATTGTACTAAACTAGAGTTAGAGCCAGGTAAAAGTTTACAATTTGGGAAGGTAAATACTAGTTCAGAAAGGCAGGCTTACACCCAATTATTTCAAGAATTTAGTGATGTATTTTCATGGCAATATGAGGACCTCAAGGGGTTTAATCATGCCCTTGCTCAGCATATGATTGAATTGGAACCTAATGCCAAACTAGTCAGGCAGAAGCAAAGGCATGTAAACCCCAAATTAGAACCACTTATGCATAAAGAAGTACTCAAATTAATAGAGAGTGGTATCATCTACCCCATTAAGCATACTAGTTGGGTTTCCAACCACGTTCCTATTAGGAAGAAGAATGGGGAGTTGAGGCTGTGTGTTGACTTCAGAGACCTTAATAGGGCATCCCTAAAAGACCGCCATTCATTACACTCTATGGAGCAAATTCTACAATGTGTCTCTAGATCTGAGAGATTTTCATTATTGGATGGCTATTCAAGATACAATCAGATCCTGGTCAATGAACAAGATCAATATAAGACTGCGTTTACAACCAAGTGGGGGACCATGGCTTATCAAAATATGCCCTTTGGTTTGTCCAATGCAGGTGCTACTTTTCAAAAGGCAATGGATATGGCCTTTAAAAGCCTCATGTATAAATTTGTACTGGTCTATTTAGATGACATAACTGTTTATTCTAAACATGAAGTAGACCATATCAAACATCTGAGGAAGATATTTGAAAGGTGTAGAGAATTTGGGATATCTCTTAATCCCAAGAAATGTGTGTTTATGGTCCATGAAGGAAAACTATTAGGATATATAGTATCCAAGGAAGGAATTACAGTAGACCCTAAGAGGATCATAGCTATTCTAGAGCTACCCCTACCACATCACAAGAAAATCCTTCAATCTTTCATAGTAAGGATTAACTTTGTCAGGCATTTCTTGCCTAATATTGTAGATCTCCTAAAGCCTTTGACATCAATGTTGAAGAAGAATACATCTTTCTATTGGAACAAGGAAGGGAAACCTAGTTTCCAAGCCATCAAAGAGTCTCTGACAGGAGCTCCTGTCCTCTTGAACCCAAATTTCAATAAGGATTTTATCCTTTATGCTTATGGAGGATAAGATGTTACTTCTGCAATATTGACCCAAGAAAATTCTGAAGGATTGGAGCAACCTATTTCTTTCTTTAGCAAAGGTTTAAAAGAATATGAACAAAGATATTCTTTTGTGGAGAAACGCATACTTTTTGTGGTGAAGAGCCTTAAAATTTGTAGATATCTGTTAACCCACAACAAGGTACAATTGAAGGTTACTCACCCTAGTGTCAAATAATTCTTTCTTTCTAGGGACCTGAATGAAAAAAGGGATGGTTGGATTACCAATGTCATGGAATATGACATTGATATCCAAATCACCAAGCTAGTTAGGGGAAGAGGTCTTTGCGAGCATTTGACAGAGGATGAGAGTTCAAAGAAATCAGAGCAAATGGATACATCTCTAGTTATGCATTCAACATAAGATCATGCCAAGGTAGTAGGTCGGTTGCCTAATATGATTCATTACTTAAAAATAGGGAAATTCCCTATAGATATAGATCCAACAAAAAGAAGATACTATAGATTACAATCTATCCCTTTTGTGCTGATAGATGAAATTCTTTTTAGAAAAGATCACAACGGTTCCTTTTGAGATGCATAGGTTCAAAAAAGATAGCAGGTGTCCTATTTGAATTCCATGATGGACCTTCTTGAGGTCACTTCTCTCCTAGGGCCACTACTTTTAAGATCATGAGGGATGGATACTATTGGCCATCTATCTTCAAGGATAGCCATGATTATGTAAGGAAATGCATCAAATGTGCCATGTTTGCAGGAAAAGAAAAACTTGCAGCCTTGCCCCTTCAACCCATTAGAATAGAGCAACCTTTAATGAGATGGGGCATAGATTTCATTGGCACGATCAATCCTCCATCTAGTGTAGGCCATAAATAAATAATTACTGCAACAGATTATTTCACTAGATGGATAGAGGCAGTTGCATTGAAAGAAGCAAATGAGAACGTTGTCGTAAGCTTTTTTGATGATATAATTCATAGATTTGGTGTTTCTGACTCCATTATTTAAGATAATGCATTAGCATTTACAGGCCTAAGAGTGACTGAATGGGAAATCAAACATGGTTTTTATTTGAACACAAGTTCAAACTACTACCCTCAGGGTAATGGTTTGGCAGAATCAACCAATAAGAACTTGATTAGGATAATCAAGAAGACCCTACAAGATAACCAAAGAGATTGGCACACCAAACTGAAATCTTCCTTATGGTTAGACATAATTTATCCAAAGAAGATCATTGGGGATTCTCCTTACATGTTAGTGTATGGAACATAAGCTAAGTTGTCCATTTCAACTGAATTGCCAGCTTTGGACTTGGCTACTCAGTATGTCTTGTTTGAAGAAGGAGATCCTTTGCAAATTAGGTATGCTCAGATTATGGAATTAGAAGAACACAGAGATAAGTCCATGAAAGATATGGAATTCCATCAGATGCAGACAAAGAAAATATTTGACAGGAGAGCTAGGGCTAGAAATTTCAAGATTGGGGATGTAGTCCTCAAATGAGATGAATTCAAATCAAAGCCTGGTAGACATACTAAATTTGATTCCTTCTGGGGAGGTCCATTCATCATCACAAAATGCAAGGAACATAATGATTTTTAGCTATCAACTCTTGGAGGAGATCTTTTGCCCATTTCTGTAAATGGATTCCATTTGAAACCTTGTTTTGAGGTTTTTCCTTCCTTGTAAATATTGTAAAAGTTTCCCTGCTTTCTGTTCCTGCTTTCCTTGAAGTGCTCGTGCGCATTTAGTTGTTTCTCCTCCTGGTTTCAATCTATTTCTGATTTTCTTTTTTTGATCAAGTGATGATTCTATGCCCAATGGATGTCAAAGTCTATTGGTTCCTAATGTCTAGCAGGCAAACATCCCACAGAAATCACCAATAATGTTACCCAAATTTTCCCCATTATGAAAATTTTGGCTATAGGTGGAGTAAAATGAGGCTCCCATGAGGGTTGGGCCCAGCCTGTGAGAAAGACCTTAAATTTTTTGGTCTTGGTTGTTGAAGAACCTATGTATTGGATAAGCCATAGTTACCCGAGACTTGTTATATTTCCTCGTTACCTTTTTTGGGCAACTTAAGTTCTTCAATTTCCATGTGTGCATTTACACTTTGCATTAGGTCTCTAAGTTGCATGTTAAAAATAGAATATTCCAAATCATCCGGTGACCCACAGACTCCCTCTAGTCTCTAAATATCATAAAGGAAAGGCATATTCCTTTTGATTCGGAGACTTAGCAATGATCATTGGATCAAATACCAATCGGAGGGAAGTCGAGTAATCTCCTAATATAACCTAGAGTTAGCAAAAGGTTTTGATATCACGCAACTCAGTCTAATTCCCAACTTCATATGTGACTTGAGTTTGAAGATGAGTTAAGTTACAAGTCTCTCTAGTCGCATGATCTCGTTATGAACCCAGAGTTAGGAGAATGATTCAGCGACTCGAAGACATAAAGGTTTTAGTGAATCATGATTAAGGAGGATAGTCAAAGTGGAGTGGAGGTTTGAAAGCAACGCAAAAGATGTACGTAGTCGCCAAGTCTTGGGAAGGAGCTAAGGTTAAAGAAAAAGGTTAGGAGACCCAGTGACAGAGGGAAAAGGTATCCAAAGGTAAAGGCACGTGTTAAACTCATGGCCAAATTAGAAAGGAAGATCAACGGTCATGTTTTAAAGTAAAATCAATTTGAATCTCAGTCGTGGATGAAATATCTTGTGCCAGCTGTGACCGTTATCTTTCAAACATTTAAAAATTCAAATATCTGATTCAAGTAGTTATGACAGAAATGACTTGCAGAGAAGTAGATGGATTGGCCGACTTCTTAGAGGCAGAGTTATGGTGATGGGAAGGGTTTTTAAAGCCATATCAGATCATTTCAGATGTTTCATGATACATTTATGAGTAGAATTGACAGTGTTAGGGTTTTCTAATTATTCTATTACAATCAATTGTAACCCTAATATGATCAGATTATTTCCTTGAGCTTGCGTGCTAGGAGGAACATGTATATATATATATATATATATCAGTTTTGGGAGCTTTTAGAGCTCAAATTTTTCCTTAGAAGTTATCCGTGGCATTTTTTCTGCCCTCTGACTTTTACAGTTTGTAATCTTTCATTAATATTCAGATATTGCAAGGCTTTTTGTGACATTTTCTCTATCCCTGGGCTTTCTTGTCTAAATTTCTCTTACTGGATCACAATATATTGAATGATTTTTTAGAGAAATATTGGAGTTCCTGAGCCCTCCTTCTTTCTACAATATTGTGTACTACTATGGATGATCTGATTTAGATGAGTTTGTGGATATTCTTCAGTCCCCTGTCATTTTGTCTCATTCTTGTGCCTGATTGCAAAAGTGGATTTTTGTTTGCAGGTCATGGTTCGTGTCTATATATAGTGAATATGCTATTGTTTGTGAAATTACTTATTTCCCTGAATAGCCTCTATTTATCTCAGACCTCTCTATGAAATACTTATGCAAGCCTATCTAGAAGGTTGTGTTCTATTAGATCCAAGGGTTCATGTTGAGGTTAGTCAATGTGTTATGATTCAAGTTACCTTCAGTGTATCACCTAGTAGGATAATTTGATTTCAGTTATTTCCCTTCCATGCATTCCTTCTATCCCTTTTCCCTCAAGATTTTACTTTCATGTTAAGAAGAAAATTAGGGTGACATATCAAGATGAACCAGCCTAGAACCTGGAGGTCTTGTCTTAGTTAGCAAAAGGTCCCACAACCTTGATACAATTCCCATGTTACACTAGATTACCAAGACTACGAGAGCTTGGGTAAGGGTGCAAATCTAGGTGTTCAACATGAACCTTTCCTCAAAGTCCTCAAGGCACTAAGTCACAAAGCACTAGAAGGAATCCATGTATTCTCTAGCCGAATGGAGGCAGAATTAGTGATGGAATGGATTGAGGGTATGGAAAATCAATTTGAGTGTGATGGAATCATAGAGGCATAGAAGGTAAAGATAGCCAAATCAAGATTGATAGGGAAAGCATTAACTTGGTGGAAGTTCTTGCAAGAGGAAAGAGAAAGAGAAGAGAAGAAGCCAATAGTCAATTGGAAGGCTATGGTGGCTAAGGTAAAACAAAATTACCTACCAGAGGGTTATGACATCCAATTGCATAAAAAGTAATAGAATCTCAGATAGAAGGATTTAGAAGTGGCATCCTATACTAAATAATTCCAAAAGATATGTCTTAGGTCCAGAGTACAAGAGATAGAGAGAATTAAAGTTTCTAGGTATCCCAATGGACTTAGGTGGAACATTCAAGAAGAGTTAAGTCTATTTACCCTAACTTCTATCCATGGTTGTTTCCAAATGGCCCTTAAGGTGGAAGAAAAAATCATAAAGATGCAAGATTCAAGCTCTAGGGGTAGAGGAAGAGGTAGAGACTCTAGAGGAGGACATAGAGGAGGTTCTAGTGGTAGAAGCAATGAGACCATAGGTCAAGGAGACTCTAAGTTTATTGAGAAAACAAATGAGTCAAACCATAGAGGAGGATATGGTAGAGGAAGAAGTTTTCATAGTGGTGGGAGAGGCAGATCAGGTGGTTTTGGGAGAAGCTCACATTTTGCTCAATGAAGTGTTATAATTGTGGTCAATTGGGTCACCCTGACTATAGGTGTCTGGATAAGCCATCATCTTCACAAGGTGAAAATAAAATTGCATATGTGCAAGAAGAAGACATTACCAAATAGTTTGAGATAATTCTAGATTCAGAGAAGGAAGAGAACCTCATGCTTCAGAGAATTTTGATCAAAGAACCCACAAAGGATGAACACAAACAAAGGAGGGATCTGTTAAGGTCAAGTGCAAGATTCTTGGAAAGGTGTGTAGGGTCATAATAGACTCGTGGTATACGGATAATATGATATCAGAGGAAGCAGTACAAAAGTTAAAACTAACTAAGATAACCCATGTATGTCCCTACAGGGTAACTTGGTTGAATAAGAGTAAACACATATTGGTCAATGAACAAGTGTGGGATGATTTCACCTTAGGAAAGTATTAAGACAAGACACTTTTTGATGTACTACCAATGGATGCATGCCATCTGTTGCTAGGAAGACCATGGAAATATGATAGGGAGGCAGTCCACCATGGCAAGGAGAATAAGTACTCATTCAAGAAGAATAGAGTTACTTATAAGATACAATCTTTGGTAGAGGAAGATATAGTGGAGAAGATGGACTCCAATACACTCCTAATGAGTGGGAAATAATTCATAAAAGACATGAAGGAGGAAGAAGGAATTGGTTATGCAATCTTGGTGAAACTGAAGGGGGATGAAATACCCAATCAAACACCTATGCTTGCAGAATTCAGAGAGTTTTTGGATCATTTTAAGGACATTATATGTGAAGGGACACTAGCTACACTACCTCAAAAAAGAAAAATCAGTCATCAGATTGATTTTGTGCCAAGGGCATCATTGCCAAACAAAGCTTCCTACAAGATGACACCATAGCAGAATAGAGAGATTGCAAGGCAAGTGCAAGAGTTTTTGGATCAAGGTCTGATAAGAAAGAGCATCAGGCCATGTGATGTTCCAGTGGTATTGGCTCCTAAAAAGGGAGGTAAGTGGAGAATGTGCACTGACTCTAGGGTAATAAATAGGATAACAATAAGGTATAGATTTCCTATTCCTAGAATAGAAGACTTAATGGATTGCTTAGTGGGTGCTAAGTAGATTTCTAAAATAGACCTTAAGAGTGGTTATTATTAGATTAGGATGAAAGAGGGGGATGAGTGGAAATTAGATTTTAAAACCACAGAGGGACTATATGAGTGGTTAGTAATGTCATTTGGGTTTACAAATGCACCTAGTACTTTTATCAGGGTCATGAATGAAGTCTTAAAGAATTACATAGGGGTATTTCTAGTAGTATACCTAGATGATATCCTCATCTTTAGCAAAACAAAAGAAGAACACATGAAGCACCTAGAACTTGTGTTGAAAAGGCTACAAGAAGAGAAGTTAACCGTAAATCTTGAGAAGAGTGAATTCATGAAATAAGAGTTAGTCTACCTAGGATTTGTAGTCTCCCAAGGTGACTTGAAGATGGATAAAAGAAAAGTTGAATCCATTTTGAGTTGGCCTAATCCTAAGATAGGGACTGAAGTGAGAAGCTTCCATGGGTTGGCTTAATTCTATAGGAAGTTTGTGATAAGATATAGTGAAATCTGTGCACCTGTCCTAGATACCATAAAGGGTGGAGTCAAGACAAAGTTCATATGGACCAAGGAATCCAATGAAGGGTTTGAAATATTTAAGAAGGAAGTGGCTACCCAACCTATACTGGTGTTTCCAAGTTTTAACAAATTATTCATTGTGGATTGTGATGCTATAAACATAGCAGTGGGTGCAGTCCTAAGCCAAGAAGGAAGACTAGTGGACTTATTTAGTGAAAGGTTAAATGAAGCAAAGTCTAGATACTCATCCTAAGATTTAGAGCTTTATGCATTGGTTCAAGCTCTTAAGAAATGGAGGCACTATTTTTTGCCAAAATAATTTGTTGTATACATAGACAACCAGGCCTTAAGCTACATAAATACACAAGAGAAGCTTAGTTTGAGGCATATAAAGTGGATGAAATTTCTGAAATCATACACCTTTATAATTAAGAACAAGAAGGGAGTAAACAACAAGGTTGCAGATGCACTTAGTAGGAGATTGCTCACTGTCCAAGAAATACAGTTGAAGAGCACAAGAGTTGAAGGATTCAAGGATATTTATGAGGAAGATGCAGATTTCTCACAGATCTATAAGGTATGTAATGATTTTGAAAATCATCTTCATAGTGAATATAGTGACTATACTTTACAGAATGGTTTACTATTTAAAGGGAAACAACTATGTGTTCCAAGGGGTTCCATGAGGGAGAACCTCATCCAAGTGAAGAACAATGGCAATTTGAGTGGACACTTTGGGTTAAACAAGACCCTAAACCTAGTGGAGATATTTTATTGGTGGCCCTAGATGCAAAAGGATGTAAGGAAGTATGTTGAGAAGTGTGGAGTATGTCAGAAGGAAAAAAGGAAATCATCAAATGTAGGGCTCTATCAGCCATTTCCCATCCCAAATAGAACATGGGAGTTCATAAGTATGGACTTTATAGTAGGGTTACCTAGAACACCAACTGGTTTGGATAGTGTATTTGTGATAGTAGACAGATTCAGTAAGTTGATTCATTTTATCCCTTTTAAAACCACTCATGATGCTAGTCACATATCCCATCATTTCTTCAAGGACATAGTAAGGATACATGGTTTTCCAATGAGCATAGTTGCAGACAAAGATGTGAAATTTATGGGACATTTTTGGAAGACCCTCTGGAAAAGACTAGGTACTAATTTGGCTCATAGTTTTGCATTTCATCCTCAAATGGATGGATAGATAGAGGTAATTAATAGGATCCTAGGAAACGTTTTAAGGTGTCTAACCAAGGATTGTAGGCAAGGATGGGAACAACTCCTCCCACGAGAAGATTTTTCCTATAATGACAGTACAAACATGACTACTGGTAAGAGATTCCATTTGAAATTGTGTATGGATTACATCTGAGAGGTGTTCTTGAACTTAGAGACCTAAGGGGTTATGAAGGGATCAGTGGACATGCAAATGAATTTTCTTAGTCAATGAGAGAGCTTTATGAACAAGTGAAGAAGACACTAATGGAGGAAAATCAAAAGCTTAGAGCTAAGAAGGATGAAGGGAGAAGAGACTTATAGTTTGAAGTAGGAGACTTGGTGATGGTGTTATTGAAAAAAGCTAGGCTACAGAAGGGAATGCCAAGAGAACTTCAGATGGAGAGGATTGGACCATGTAAGGTGTTGGCTAAGTATGTCCCCAATACCTACAAAGTAGATCTACCTAAGGAGATGTGCATTTCTTCTATTTTCAATTTGAAGGGCCTAATCAGATACAAAGGGCTAGATGTTAAGGAGATGTCCATTTCTTATATTTTTAGTGGATCTAATCAAGCAGAGGTAGTATTTTTCTAGAAACCATTCTTTTTTTATTCCCTAAGAGTTGCAGTAGGTCAAATCCCATAACATGGTAGATCCTAACAGATCTTTGTTGTAAATCCTCTAACAAGGTGATACTTTGTCAAGTTATTAAAGTCCTCTAACAAGGCTCCTCTTAACATGGTAAAGGTCCTAATAGGCGTAAGGTAAATCCCTTAACCGGGTAGCACCTAACAGTATTGTTGTAACTTCTAGCAGGGTTAAGCTCCTCACATGGCATACTTCACAAGAACATCATTTAGTGGGTACTAATCCCCACCGTGGTTTTTTTTTCCCTATTTTGGTTTCCATGAGATAAATATGTATGTCAATTTTGTGGATGGATTTGGATGCTTGTGATTTTCATTTATTGTTATTAAGGTTAATCTTGTGAATGTTGATTTAAGTTTTAAGATAGAGAAATTTGGATTATTTGGTAAATCGTCGCTTCATCCCCCCCCCTCTCAGTAATCTTACCTCAGGACTAAAAATTGGTATCAAATCTTTGTACCTATTTTGTGGTGAATCTTAACAACTTGAGGTAAATATCTGAAGATGATGAGAAAGGAAGGTCCTCAATTCACAAGAGAAACTACTCAATATGGTATGGTCAGATGAAGCTCTATCTTAAAGGTATGGGTGATTAGAATTGGGATCATGTGGTTAATAAGTATATTGTCCCTTCAAGAACCCTGACTACATATCAATTGAAGGTAAGGTTATAACATAATGCTACTATGGAAGCTATTGCTATTACTCTTTCAAATAAAGAGTATGTTGATATCGAAGACTTGGATACTGCTAATGAGATATGGGAAAAGTTGAAAACCATTGATGGTGGAGATCCACATGTGCAGAAGGAAAAGATTGGTAGTTTAAGAGGAAAATATGATGATAGGAGGTTGCAAGAAAATGAGAACATTGAACAATACAATCAGAGAATCAAAGAAGTCATTGTTGCTATTCGAGGTGTTGGTGATAATCTTCCTGAGGAGGATGCGGTAAGAAAAATGTTGAGAACTTTATTGCCTCAATATGTTGTTTCAGTTTCAGCTATTCAAGAGCTCATATATCTAAGAACTTTCAATGTTATTTTCAATGCATTAATAGGGAAATTAACTACATTTGAGTTAAGCAATTATGATAATAGTATGCCTAAAGTTTAAGTTGTTTTCAAGTCATCATTGATTCTTGCACCATCTAGGAAAGGAAAGGAAAGGAGACGTCTTACAGTTCTTCTGTTGGAAATGAGTTGAGTAACTAGGAGGGGAGGGTGAATTAGTTACCACAAAAACAAATCTAAGTCCCTTAGATGTCTTAATCAAACTTATCACTCTGCTCGGTTAATAAAAGATATTTTTTTGTTACTCGGTTAACAAAGCAATCTTAAGATATTAAATGTGATTAACCTTTAGTGATTAAATGAAGAAACATAAAGCATAAATAAAATAACATGTACACAGATGACACCAAGATTTACATTGGAAACCCAATTTGGGAAAACCACCAATTGCAACTAGTTACTATTTTCACTCTTCTGAAGTGAGCCTTGTTAGGAACCAACCCTGTTAATTGTTACAAAACACACTATTAGGTGTGACCCTATTAGAGGATTTAATCACCCTATTAGGAGTGGCCTTGTTAGAGGTCTTCAAACACTTCAATGTAGAAATGCCACCTTGTGAGAGGATTTATGAAATACTGTTAAGTCTACTCTGTTAAGAGATTTGGATCACTTCTACAATTGTTAGAGAGTAACAATGAGTTGACCTGATTAAAGAAGCAACCGAATTTGCAGATTTAGATCTATTTTTTTGGTTTTAACTGGATCCTCACTGATCAAATATTCTTTTGCAGCTCGGTCTGGATATTCTATCCTTAATTAGAATTCCTTCTTTCTTCGCCTTTACTCTTCATATCAAAACTCTTTTCTTTCTCAAATTTAATTCAAACTTGACCTTGCATATATATGATAGGCGTTGTCAAGCTGGCTTGAATAACCTTCCAAATAAACAATAAAACTTAAGTCCGTCAGCTGCAATTAACCAATTAAACATAAAGTGTAAACTGTTATTAGTTGGCTGACACTTAATACATAACTCGGTTGACATTGTAATCCTTCAATGCCCACCCATTACTTGGCTGAAACTAAAATTAATGTATAGCCCGAGTGAACTCGTTTAAATACAGAACTTCCTTCATTGACCTACAAAGCTTGATTAATACAGAAAATCACTTTGGCTAATACTAGAGTCTTCTTCAATGCCCAAGAGAGCTTGACATACACTAACTGTGTGTGGTTAGGTTTAGACATTTGTGTAATATTACTACATTTGTGTATACATCAATGAAAATAAATAATTGAATAATTGTCTTCAACAATCTCCCTCTTCGGAATTGATGGCAACACAACATGTCATTATACAAAGAATTTTAGAGCAACAAAAACAAGGATAAAATTTATAATGTCCTTCACTTCATTCTCATTCTCATCCAGAAAACTCCCTCTATCTTCAAAATTACTGAAATACAGATTCTCCCTCTTACATCAGTCTCTATTTCTAATAAACTTTCTCCCTTTGACATACTGATTTCTTTGGCATGACATTAATAATCTCTCCCTCTTTGACATCCAATGCCAAAGAATCCATCCAATAAAGTTGTAATATACCTAATGTACTGATTCATATGCAGTAAGCTCTGACAATCTACATCAAATTGTTAGGTCTTCACTATAGTTCGGTTGATGCATCACTAATTTGTGCTTTAGTGAGCCTCAGTTAGGGGAATCACTCCTAGCTTCCCTTTAAGATACAAGAATGCATCCTTAGGTAAATGTTTTGTGAATATGTCTACAATTTGTTCTTTAGTATTCACATATTCTACCCTTACTTCCTTGTCCTGAACCAATTCTCTCAAGAAGTGATACTTTATTGCAATATGCTTAGTCTTAGTATGCTTCACGGGGTTCTTTAAAATGTTAATAGCACTAGTGTTGTCATAGTAGATAATAATAGGTTATTTGATTTCGTCCTTCATACCTGACAACAACTATTTGAACCATATGATATTTGAACAATTCACTGCTGCAGCAACATACTCTACCTCTACTCTAGACTGAGAAATGCAATTCTCTTTCTTGCTAGTCCAAGACACTAACCTCTTTCTAAGAAAGAACACTCTACCACTGGTGCTCTTTTTATCATCAACACTTCCTGCCCAATCAGCATCAGTAAAAGTCTTCAAATCAAAGTTTCCTCCTTTCTAATACCATAATACATAATCTTCAATGCCCTTAAGATATCTCATAATCCTTTTGATATCCATCAAATGGTTCTCTCTAGGATTAGCTGAAAACCTTGCAACAATACCAACTACTAATGCAATATCAGGCCTAGTTTTAATAACATATTGAAGTTTACCAATCATGGATCTGTAGGTAGTCTAATTTACCTCATTTAAGTCATCATCCTTAGATAACTTATGTCTAGTAGACATAGGTGTCCCAACTGGTTTGGAATCTTCCATTTAAAATTTCTTCAGTATTGTTAGAACTTTTTCTTGTAGAATCAAAATAGATAAATAAATAACCAACTCTATAACTCCCAACCTCCGATTCTAAACAAGATAAATTATAATTGATGAGGCTGAATCCTCCTACTTTGAGCTCCACAAACTTAGGTGGGTGTACCTTAAATAGATTACTGCTTCTCAGTAACTATAAAAGTTGATCATTGATTCACCTATTGCCTTTTATTGTATCAACTAATGGAACAAGATGATTATGATCAATTTGTAACAAATCTTAATAAGCCAAACCACAAATATAACAATAGAAAAAATAAGTGAAATAAGGATTCTCGTCCTTCTTCTTTTTAGATTTCTTTGACTCAGGAAGGCTAACCTAGATGATTCTCTCTCTAAGGAATCAACAACCTGAATTATATTCTCAGATACAACTACTTAAGCATGTATATTCTTTATTATAGTAAAGTAAATGATTGTTTATTTTGATTTTGATGATGAATGCCTGCTAATCAAACCCTAGACCAGTGCCTTATTCTTGGGCAAAGAATCAAATGAGATATAAATCCACAGCAAACTAAATAATGGAAATACAACATACAATTCAGATAGAATGCCTTACAGAATGCCTTTTCATTCCCACACCCCTATTATCAAATTCTTACATTGAAATTTATCCCTCTAGAATCACTCACAAGAATTACTCCCTCCTTGAAAGAAACTTATAAGCAATTTTCACAGTTACCTTGTAACTGGTATGTTTAAGATGCCTTACAAATTGAACACACGAGAGCATAAACATAAATATAAGAAGACAAAAAAGATATAGAATAGGAACTGCATTGTATTTTATTAATATGATGCTACTTCAATACATTCAAAGACTAAAAGCTTAAAAAACTCAGACAAAATGAGAAGTCTGCCTCACAATTGTATATTCAACCATGCTTACAATTATGTTACACTTGCTATTTATAGAAAACTAGCCATCTTGGTATCCTTAAAGATTAAGGATGCAACAAGCTTTGGATGGCTAGACCTAACCCTAAAAGTACTAAAGACAAAATTACATTTAGACCTTCAAGCGGTGGAAGGACAAAATAAGGAAAAGAACAAATCTAATTTCCAAATCTTTGATAGCTGGCACCTTTGTCTGTATATGTCCTGGATAAATTATTGTAGTTGTTGCAAGACCAAGTGACCACCAATAAAAGCTAACTTACACTTGTCCTTTTTGATAAGTATCCTCCTTATGCTCATAGATCAGGTGTCAGGTGCCTCTTCACTCTTCATCCAATGTATCAAGGTCAACAGATGCAGGATTTTTCTTCTTGGGATTTGTGTTGATATCTCATTCTGCAACCTCTACCTCTAAAGGCCAATTAAAGCTCTAGATGTTCTGTAATTTTTCCTTTTGTCTGTCCCATCTGGCATCTGTAATGAGCTTAACATCTATTACAAACTTATTAAATTTTGTTTCTTCCTTAAAAGCCTCATCTAAGGTTTTATTAAACCTATCCATATCTAATGCGATATTATCTATAATAAATGTCTCTTTAATAGGCAGTAAGGTATCAAATTCACCATTCCCATCTGATATTGCTTTGATCTTATTGTCATCTCCCTTTATTGGAGGAATAAATCTATTAAAGTCTAGTCCAAACATGTTGATTCTGACCTGTATTTGATTTGCCTTGCCCTTAAAGAAAGACAAAGTGGCTCCAATTTTCCCAATCTCTTCTACACCTTGGCAGACAATCTCAGGGAGATCTTACCTAAGTGGTTGCAAAGCTTCTAATCTCTCAAAAAGTGTTGCCCTTCTAGACCAAGTTCCAAAATAAGGGTTCAAAGTTGAAATATGATTATTGGCCTTTCTTTCTAGGTCAGGTAGCTTTCTGAAACCATTATGAACCAAATCAACTTTCCCCTTTAGGATATCAATCCTATGTTGTAGAATCTTCCATAAGGCTTCCAAAGATACTTTGTTTTGATCATTGCTTACTTGCTCTGTTCCCATAGAGAAATCCTCTGTAGTCTTAGTTTGAACACCTACTACTTGTTTAGGAGGAGTCAAGATAGCCTTGGGATATTCTTGTATCTTTTTATTTAACTCCTCCACCTTCCCCTCTAGTGCTTTGAACTTGATCAAACACAATTCTCTATCCTTTACAATAGCACTAGATTCATCAAAAAGCTTCTGAAATATTTTTGACATTTTCTCTACTTTGGGTTCATTTAAGTGTGCAAAATATGTCAGAGCCTAAGATATTTCTAAATCACCAGTGTTGTGGATAGACCAAATGATCTTATCCCCATCTTACTTTAATTGTACATTGATTAGAGAAGGCTTATGTGTTTTGGGTGCAAGGGACCACATTGCCAATGTCTAAGATTGTGGATCATATCCACATCCTTTGATCATATCACCTATTTGTGTCTCTAAAGACAACTTTGCATCTGGCTACCTTCTGATTTGATCAATGATAAAGGCAAAGGCCAGATCCCATCCTTCTACTAGCAGCATCCCACTAGATTTTACTAATTGTCTGGCTTCCTCTGGTGTCATTGTTTCAGACTTAGGTTCGTACACTTGTATAGCATGCAAGGCATCATTTGGAATTGTATTACCCTCTATCAATTGCAATTGGGATCCAACCTGTTGTTTTTTTACCCAAATTGGGAAATCTTTGAACTCTTTAGTCTTGATGAAATTTTCATCATTCATGAACTGTTACTGATGTAGCTCCCTTTCGTCTTGGCATAGTAGGAGGGGTATTTCAATTTCCTCTTGTTCATCCCCTCTTACTTTATTTCCTTCTCTTATTTCTTTCCTCAAATGGTGATCATAAGCTTTGTTTCCAGTAATCAGGGCACTTATCTTATCATTTTTCTTCTCCTGTGCCTTTGCATGGGAAGGGTCTCCTAATTCCACTTTATGTTCCTTTGTAGGTGGTTCATCAGTTACCTCAAGGTCAGGTACCTGTGTAAGGTCTACCTCAATGATCTTCTCTGTGGAGGGTGGTTTATCCATAGGAGGAGGGCTATGAACATAGTAACCTCCATCACTATCCTCATCATACTCTGAAGGAGTGTTTTTCTAGACCTCTATCTTTATCTTCAATCAATTCTTCTAGTTGATTGCTCAGAGTATAGTAAGACTCCATCATTTTTTTGAGTTTGTGTATGTAGGGCACATCTGGAAAGAAACCCCCTAAGACAATTCCCTTCTTCTTTGTTTTTTCTTCAAGGCTTATTAGATCCTCATATTGATCAGCGCTTCTTGCCACTTCATCATCCTCCAGGATGTTTCTGATCAAATCCTCTTCCACACAATCTTCATGTTCCTTAATGGTTTTTATGCTCGGAGTCAAGAGTTTCTTGGCACTCTTAATGAAACCCTCTGGGTCTATATACCTATAAATGGCTACACTCAGTCTGTAGTGACTCAACCATTTCTTTACTAAATCCATGGCTCTTTTACCAATTAGGAAGGTTAAAATCTTAAACTGTCAGGGTGTAAATGTACCCTTCCTGTGAGGAGCCAAGTGTTCCTTGTCAGTCCACATCAACTGCCATATGAATTCCACTATAGCTATCCTAGGAGCCACATATTTTGGTATTATATGAGGTGGCTAAGAACATCCATAAACCCTCATTAAAGTGAATCCTTTCTCTAAGTAGAAATATCCCCAATTATGGTCTCCTGGATATTTATCTACAAATTCACAAGGTCTAAGGAGTTGTAGAACCTTGGTGGGAAATCTTGTCATATTTGCACCTATCATCTCCAAAATAGGATATGTAATCCAATTATGAAAAGAACAATACTCATATTCATTAGAGGTGTAGTTCCAAACCCTAAGCCACATTTGTAAAGGGTTTGGTTTACCATAGAAAAAACATTTTAGGCCTTAAATTCTATGCATCCAAGCTGTTAACATTAAAATATAAGATTAAATGCATTAAAAGGGAATAATGCATAAATCTAGGATTTGGCATTGAACATATATCTATAAACCCCTTATGCATCTTTTCTATGACATACTGAATGTAGTCATAATCAGTGTTGACATGTGCATTTTGTAGGTCTAGGATGATCATCAGAATATCTGCACTCAATCTTTTAGGGCCCCCATCTACTCCCAAAACTTTACACAATCCATAAGAAATATACTTCATGTAGAAACTTAAATCTTTATAAAAACAAGGTGCCATGCCTGGTATATCAGAAATATAGCTCCTATTAGACTTAGGTGTATGGGTTTGGATTAACTTGGAAACAATAGCAACTTCTCTAGTGTGTCTGCTCTGTAACTTTGTGATATCAATCTCTGTAGAACAAGGGTGGTATATATTGAAGGTTTTCATGAATGAGGCCCTACCTAACGTGATAAAATTTATCCCATCACTTTTCTTAATGGTTTTAGACAAGGTATCATACTTTTTAGCTAGCTCTACTAAAAAGTTTGTGTCTGCAAAAATATCAGGGACTATCAATTTTCCTAAACCTGATGTCCATGGGTTTGAAATAGGAATTGGGCTATCGCTATTACTAGAAAAATACTCAAAAAGATTATAACCTGGAACCCCTAGGGTCCTAGGATCTCTACAATATGCTAAATCATCAGTAAAAAGTTCATCATTTACCTTTTTACCCTTACTGTATCCAGGCAGTAAATTCACAAACTCCTTAGAATAATTCATTTTTCCCTTCTGGTCATCTTCTTCTGCTTTACTCGCTGCACTGGTTGAAGATCCACTCATGGTTGGTTGGCTCATCTTTGTTCTTTCTAAATACCCTTACTAAGACAATTCTATTGTGAAAAACAAGCTCTATACTATGAATTGTTCTGAGACGCACAATTCTCTATTTCTAAATGCTCTGAAATTATGCAAATTCTCAGCTCTTCAACTCTAAAATCTCGGTAAAGTAGAATGTATGAAAGATATGCCTATTTATCATCAATACATAAATCAAGCCAAGGATTTGAAAGCTTTATTTAGTCACTTATGTCTTAATTCTGCGTACCTTGACATTAATTTTTTCCTTAGTCGTGGCATTTGAAGTCGACAGGTGATCAATTTTGAATGAGCCAATTCGAATAGTCATGAGTGCATTTTGTCATTTTAAAACCTTATTATATGTGAAAAGGCCAAATATTTGATATGATTGTCTTATTTTATCGCAACTCAGCAAATCTTTTACATCAAACTTGACCTATCTTTGTTTAACCATGATTTATCTATAGACTTAGCGACTAAGAGAATCTCCAAATCGCTAAAGGTTTCATCTAACTCAAGTTTGATTTAGAGATTAAGTGCTAGCCCTCTGATCTTTCTTTCATCAATGGCTATCCCTGGATCTCAAAAGCTTTATATACTTATAAAATTCTTCCAAGATCATGTGTCTGCCCTTGATTCTTTCTTAATACAATGGTCCATGCTGAATCTCTTAATCTTTTATTGATCTGCACTCTCATCTTGGGATTAAACGCCAGCCACAGGATCATCTTTAAATCTGACGGTTGTCGCTAGATCTTGTGAGTTTCAAATTAACCCTTGGTTCCTTCTGAGATCTCGTGACTGATTAAATATGATAACCATTTTTTAAATCTGATTTGTTTACGAGACTTCATGACTAAAATAAACTTTAAGTCACCATAGCATTTCTTAACTCAGGGTTTTCTTTGGAGATTTCACGCCAACCCCCAGATTATAATCTTATCAATGACCCACATTTAATCTCTTAAACCTTCAAAGCATATTCTTTTTATTACGAGTGTAGACACCTAAAAATGGTTTGAGCCTGTTGGTCTACGTGTTTTAACATTTTTAGCATTACAATCAAAACATTGTTTTGTGACCTAATTATTCCTCTATGTGGCGCATATGATCTTTATTGTATGGAGACATCGTGTCTTTCATCAATGATTGCATATTGCAAAATTGTTCAATTATTTACTAACAATTCTACTTTCTCTATCAAATTGATCATTTTCCAAATCATTTCCAAACCTTCCTAAACTGATCCTATTTGATCCTAAACCATCCCAAACATTCCTAAACCAATCCTATTTGATCCTAAACCATCCCAAACCTTCCTAAACCGATCCCATTTGGTCCTAAACCATTCTAAACCTTCCTAAATTAGTTCAAATCTATCCTATTCTATTCCTAATCACTTGCATAATTGTCTAGACCTATTCTGACTATTTTGGGGCATTGTCCAAGATCACTGATGCCTAATCAACCCAATTTCAAACCAATCGATCAAAACCCTAATCCCAATTCAATCAATCTTATCATCATTTTAGGAGCATTTTCCAAGATCATCGATGCTTTGTATCCTTTTAATCAACCATTTGATAACACTGTCAAAGATCATCGGTGTAATCACTATCAATCTATCAATATCAATTCAATAGTGTTGTTCATTATTGTCAATATTATTTTTGATTATCATTTTAGGAACATTTTCAAAGATCATCGATATTTTCCATTTCAATCTTACGACGCCATCAAAGTTCATTTGCGCTTTTCAATCATTTCCAATCATCATTATTTGGGTGCATTGTCAAAGCTCATCGATGCCTCATGATTTCCTAAACTATTCTAGAACCCTCAGAATTAACCCTAATCATTATCAACATTATCAAACCCCTTTCAATTCGACATCAACACCTTCAATTCGACCTATAATCCACTAATTTCACACTTTGGATGAATAACCCATAGTTTATCCTAAGTCCTAATTGAATAAATAAATAAACTTTATTTATTCCCCATTTCTCTAAGTCTCCAATAATTAATTAATTGTTATTAATTAATTAGCTAATTTCAATTTATGAGATTTTATAATTGCATAAATCTAATTTGGATTTGTGAGGAATATTGATTTATTAATTGAATTAATATCCTCCTAGTCTCACCTAATTCCCATATCCCTTAATTGAGGATTCACATCCCTATTAAGGTGCTTCCTCAATATCTTCCATATCCTCCAATATCTTCTCAATATCTCTCCCCCATTTCATGCTTCCAAGCATCTCACCAACCAAAATCTACATTTATGCAAGGATTTTGTGCAATCTCACCTAAATGTCTCTCATTTTCTATAAAATGGGATGCATTTCATTCTTTCAAGGTTGAACCACTATCTCCTAGTAATTCTCAATATCAACTCAAGCTTTCAAGTTCTTTGTGCAATTATGTTTGTCAAAGAGCGACATATCAACCTCTATCGAGAAGAAAGGATATCATTGGAACTACATTTAAAGGGAGTTTGTTTGTGTTGTCTTGCATATATTTCAACTCTTGTTTCAAATGGTTTTAATGTTAGATTAGTTAGGGTAGCATATTGTTTAGGGTTTGTGGTTACCTAGATATGCTTTTTAACCCCTTTTCTGGTCTTAGAATGAGATAACGTTACCAAGGCTTTGCGTTGAGTCTCTTAACAAAATGAATATTCATACATGTTTTAAGATATTAAGCGATTGACTGAAAACATAAAAAGGGCACATGACCTAAGTGATTTGAAACTTTTGAAAAAGGTAACTGCAAATTAGAAGCCAATTGCAAAGAACTAGGGTTTTTTCTTTAACAAGTATAAAATTTACCTAGAACCTAGGGTTTTACATATCTTATTGATTTTATCACATGGAGATCAGCATTTGCAAGGAAAATTTGATAGCATTTTGGACAGGAATTGACATTTTATGCAAGAACATCACTGGGAACTCAAAAATTCATACCAAGATTTCAAAACAGGAAATATACCCAACAGTGGCTCTATCTGAAGATTTTTCAACACAATTTAATAACTAGAACCATAGATCTCTGGGATGTAGACCTTTACTAACCTACGATAGAAGGAAACACACAACAAAAGCAAACACACATGTACATAATATACAAAGCTACTATGCATGGAAATCATATTTTAATTGAAGAAAGGTTTCAATAATTGTCCATGCACTGTCAATTCAAATACCTCTCCCTCCATATTCCTTAAGACATATGAATCTTTTCTGAAAGTTTGATGAATAAAAAAGAGGCCTAACTATAATGATTCAAATTTCTTGTGCTTCCCTTTTTCTTCATCCCTGACATTCCTTTGAAGAACCAAGTCATCAGGTTGAAACTTCCTACTACTTGCTCTTTTATCAAACAGGTACTTCATTTTCTATTGTAACTTGACGTTCTCCTTTTGATTATCTTTTCTGATTTTATCAAGTTCTACTAGCTGCATCATTCTATCTTGCATAGGTTCAGAAATATCTAGCTCCTCTTCTTGAATAAACTTGTACACTAGAAGCAAATTATTCATAGGCATTCTAGATTACATACCATATACTAGTTCAAAAGGAGACTTACCTATTGTTTTTTTCACAGTGATCCTGTCAGCCCATAAAGCAATTTTTAGTTTTGAATGCCAAGCTCAGTTGTTTTTCTCAAGGGTATTTTTCAGAATTTTCAATATACTCTTATTACTTGATTCAACTTGGCCATTGGTTTGGGGATGATGTGGGTAAGAATATTACATCATAATTCCATATTCATCACAGAAATCCTTAAGTTTATCTTACTTGAAACACATAGAATTGTCCATTATCAATTTTACATGGACACCAAATCTGGTCAGAATATTCTCCATCATAAAATTAGTGACCACCTTACTAGTTGCATTCTTTGTAGGAATAGCCTCTATCCATTTTGTGAAATAATTTGTAGCAACTGTATGCACCCTAAAATGGTCGCCTAGACTATGGGCCCCATTTATGATTTTATCAATTTATCAATTTATGAATCAATACTTTGGAACATTTTCAATTCAAATCAATTTCCTTGATCAAATTGTAACTCAATTATTTCAATATTTCCTAAGGTTTGACCATTTTTATTTAATTAAAAGATTTAATCTCCCTTTTAATTAAATAAAATTCCTCTTATTTAATTAAAAGATTTAACCTCCATTTTAATTAAATAAAATTCCTCTTATTTAATTAAATTTAATTTCCCCCATTTAATTAAATAAAATTCTTCTAATTTATTTAGTTGAAAGAAAAACCCCTCTTTTAATTAAATAAATAAAAATCCCCACTTAAAGCACGTTATTTGTTGAAAAAGGAAATGAATTAAATTAAAAATTAAATAAAATCCATTTTTTCTCACATCTTTCTAAGTGGTGAGTTTTTGCCTCTTAATCGTAGCCTTTGATTTTTGCCTCTTAATCTCAATCATTCACTTTCCTTTAAAAGGAGACCTCTCCTTCTCATTTTCATATTAGAGTTTTTAGTATTGTTATGTTGCAAGTTTGGAGAGCAATTTTGGAGGAGCATTTGAGCTTGGATATTGCAACTTCTCTCT
>MU225975.1:1183210-1224414 GCA_018584345.1 Thuja plicata | reverse complement strand
CAACTAGGTCTATCTGAGGGCCTTCATTTTACATTTTTACACATCCATGACTAGAGAGATATGGATCGATATTTGAGGCCTCATTCTTGAGCAACCTTGAATGGAATGATTCATAGAAGTGTGACAAAATTTATGCAAACAACAACTAGTATCCAACTATGTCTACCACTAGATTTTTCTGATAATTCTCCAATGACGTCAATCCCCCACATGGAAAAAGGTTCCTCAGCAACTATAGGATTTAGCAATAGGGCGCCTGAAAATTTCAACTTGTTTGAAAATATTTGACAGGGTTCACATTTTCTAACAAAGGATTGATTATCTTTGAATAAGCAAGACCAATAATAACAAGCCCTCAAGATCTTATGAGAATTAGTTTTGGCAGAGTAATGTCCACCACACACACCAGCATGCATTTCTGCTAAGACCTTTTCAGCTTGACCCTGATCTAGACATAATAAAAGTACACCATTTATATCTTTCCAATACATATCTCCTTGTACTAATGTGTACCTTTGAGCTTCCAACTTGAGAGTTCTTTTTTTATTATCAGTCATATTCTCAGGGCGCTTGGCATTTTTAAGATAGTACATGATATCAACATAATAAGGTTATCTTTCAATACTAGTTACTGTTGAATCTTGTACTTTAGTATTATTTATTTGAACCAAGTCTAAATTATCTTCACTCATTAACTTTTCTAGGCATTTTCCTCTTACTAATTTAGTAATATGGATTTCCAAATTAAATTCTTGAATCCTATTGATCCATTTACATCATTTACCAGTTACTTCTGACTAGGTAAGAATATCTTTAAATGTTTCATGAGGTACATATGTATTCACTTTTGCACAAACCAAATAAGGTCTACAATATTTTACTATTCTAACCAAGGCATATGCTTTTTTTTCCATCATCTCATAGTTCAATTCTACAGCTTGGAGGGATTCACTAAAAAATGCAATAGGATGCTCATAACCCTCCTCATCTTTCTATAGTAATACAACAACAATTGTATGAAAAGATGCAAAATAAAACAATGAGAATGGATTATTGTAATTAGGAGACCTTAAAACAAGTGCTTCTTGAACTACCTTTTTAATTTTCCCAAAAGCCAATTGGGCTTCTTACCCCCATTTAAACTTTGCATCCTTCTTCAATAACTTAATGATAGGTTTTACAATATCTACAAAGTTAGCAATAAATATTCTTACAAAATTAATCTTCCCTAAGAAATATTGGACCCCTTTAATATTGTTTAGAGCATTGACCTTCTGAATTGCTTCTATTCTCTTTGGGTCAATTCTTACTCCATCTTTTGACACTATATGTCCCAGCAACTTTTCTTTTGTTACTGCAAAGTGACATTTTCTAGGATTCAAAGAAACACCATATTCCAAAGCCTTATTAAAAATCCTTTCTAGGTGTCCACAGTGGTCTTCTTCTTTCTTGGAATATGTTGTCAAATCATCTTGATATATTACCATGAATAAGTCAATAAATTATTTGAATGCAACATCCATGGCTCTCTGGAATGTTGCCCCTGCATTTATAATACAAAATGTCATTCTAATGTACACATATGTACCCCATGGAGTAATAAATGCAGTTTTAAATTGTTTGAATTCTTTAACTAATACATGTTTATAGCCTGAAAAACCATCCATCATTGACAATAGCGCACAACTAGTAACCTTGTGCAACATTGCCTCCATATTAGGTAAAGAGTAATTATCCTTCAGCGATGCAATATTCAAGTTTCTGAAATCAAAACAAAGCCTTATATCACCATTATTTTTCCTTACTGAGACTAGATTGGAGACCCAATTTGAATGTCTTATAGGTTGAATAATCCCTACATCCCTTAACTTCATCAACTCTTATTGCATTTTGGGAGCCAGTAATGGGTTGATTGGTCTCTGCTTTTGTCTGAATGGTTTAGCATCTTTTTTCAGTGGGATCTCATGTTGAAAAAGGTCTTCCCTATAGGCTTTCAAATCCTTATAAGACTAGGAAAACACATGCTTATGTTACCTTAATAACTTTATCATATTTGATCTAACATGGGAATCTATCCTCTTTCCAATATACACTATTTGAGGAGTGGTTCCTGATCCTAGATTTACTTCCTCCAAATCCTTAATTTTAGCATTACTCATTTTTTATAAATGATCATCTTGATTATTAAACAATGCTTCTAATTCTATCAGCCCTTTGGGAATCTGATTAGAACTCAACTAAACAACCTCATTCCCCAAAACAATATCCTTTCCATCAATCACCTCAATTAGAGAGTTATAATCTATATGTTGGTCTTCATAATGGTCAAGGCAATAAATAAATTTGAGAATATCTTGGTCATCCTCAAAAACTTGCCAGTTGTAAATATTATCAGGGACAACTGGTATACTCTTAACTTCCACTATTGACACCCCACTCAAATTCAAATCACCATTCTTTAAGGAAACATTAGCTAGAAAATTTGTCGTGATGTTTTTTGACCTCTCTATCTAGTTAATGTTAAAGGCATCAAATCTTTTAATCTGGTCCCAAATATCATGTTTGTTCATTTTCAATCTATCATTTTTTTACAGCATACTTGGATCTAACTTGTGCTACTACAAGCTCAAAGTCATCATAAACTTTTAAGCATTTAATTCCATGCTTAGTAGAAATATTTTACCCCAAATACAAGGCTTCATATTCAGCAGTATTATTTGTACACTGGAAAGTTAATAAGAAAGAGTATGTGAATATTGTACCGGAGGGAGAAATGAACAGGACATCAGCTCATGATCCCTCTTTAGAACAGGCCCCATCAAAATACATTTGCCATAAACCATCCTATTGTGTATTCAACTCTTCAATCAATGGATCAACATTTTTGCATTGAAGAATACTTTTCTTTACTCTAAAGTTTTCCATGTCTATATCTACACAATAATTAATGTCAGTACTTTCATTTAATTCAATCATATGAGGAGTCTTTCTTTCCCTAGACATCTTGACATTGTTACCAACAATGTTGAAAGTAGCAAAAGATAAATCACATTGAATACTTCCACCCATTGAAGCACTCCATTTTCTTGATAGCAACATGCCATAATGAGGTGGAATATCAACAACCAATACACTCATTGTTAACACTGTGTAAGGACATATTGCTAACCTATAAGTCAAGGCCTCAATAGTACCAATAATAGGTATTTATCTAGAATCCATTGCCTGACATCTTCGATGAGGAGTGTCTACTTGTAATCCCATTGATCTCATTATTTTTGCAGGCATAACAGTATTAGATGCTCCATAATCTATCATACAATTTTTAAGCATCCTACCATTAATAACCAGAGTTAAGAAAAAGGGATCAATAATTCCTGAGGAAGTATTTGTATTTAGATAAATTTGAGGGATTTCTGAAATCATTCCTTCATGCTCTTTTCCCTTGTTGTCAGACTTCTTTTCAACACCTTCTGGTTTTAAAGTTTTATTGGAGAAACAATATTTAACTTTGTAAGGACGTTTTCCTTATGTTCTTTAATTCTCATCATTTCTAGAAATGGAACCTTAACAGTCATTTGCGATAAACACTGACCCATATCAACAGGAGTGTATTTTACATCAGAGGACTTCTATTTTTCAACAATAATATTATCATCCTCAACTTGAATGTTCAGAGTTGACTCTTCATTCTTTTATTTCTTATTTTCAACCTTAGGAGGGGAAGAAGTTGTTTTTGATACTTTGGCCTTTCCCTCATATACAACGTTTGAACCATTTGACTTGTTTACAATCTTGATCTTTGGTTTACTTTTTTTTAGTAGGTCCTTCTCTCTTATGTGTGTACTTGGCATCTGTTATGTTTTCTTTGATAAAGATGCCAGATGGTTGGCTACCTGCATAACCAACAACTTCATTCCTCAAGTTATAATTACTTCTTGCTTTAGTAACAAGATCAACAGTAATTATTTCTCTTTCCTCATCAGAAGTTTTTTGCACTATTGTAGATTCTTGGTTGTTTTGAGCATAACATCTTACATTGTCAACCATTTATTCTTCACTGTCAGACAAAAATTGTTCATGATATACTTCTATTCTTCCTTGTGAACCATACACATCATGGTTCTCAACTTTAGTATCAAAATCTACATCATGACATGAGTAAGAATCATTCATAGCACATCCATTATGATCACACAATTCACCTTCTTCCTCTCCTTGTGTTTCATTTTCATTTATGTCTAGGGAAACGACACAAAAATTAGGATTACATGGGGCTTAGAAAGCTTCACACCAATAAGCATCATTGCACATGTTAACATAATTTTTATGCAAAGGATCGGGAGTCTTATTATCAGGTTTGTACTTTCTTGATGGGATGATAAGCTTCCCATCTTTAAACTGGGTACCATATGGGTGATTTTACATCCTATTTTATGGATTATAACTATTGTAGGATGGCCTATTATTTTGTGGGGCTTTATAGTCTTTATATTCTGGTTCTTTTTGGTTGCTCCTACTAAACCATCCATCATCCCTTCTACCCAATTTTCCTAACACTCTTCTATTCATCTCTATATTAACTATTGTCTTATATGCATCAGTAAGGCTTCTTGGATTCTTATCTCTGAGAGAATATCCCATTTTAGAATCAAAAGCATTCAAATATGTAGCAAGGCATACCTTTTCATCAAGTTTTATCTTTTGGAAAAGCTTATGCATAGCTCTTTGGAATCCTGTATTGAATTCTCTAACTTCTTTATTGAAATTTTTCTTTATATTATTGAATTCATTCAACAAGAATCCTTCATTTGTTTTATCACCTTACTGATCTTTAAATAAATCTATCAATTTATCCATAGATGCCACAAAACCATTAGATAGCCCTCTAAACCATTCCCTATCATCTTCAACCAAGGATTGAACAAAAAGTTTCATCAAGACATCTTCATGATTAATGTTAAGGTCATCTATGATATCAATAAATTTCCTTAAATGTACTTCACAAGAAATAACATTATTTCCTAAAAATTTTGGGAGTTTCTCTCCAATATCATTTGGTACTATATTGAGATAACCATGAATACCCATGAAAGTAAATTGTTTGTACCTTTCTACATGTAGTGGTTTCCTTTGAAATCTATCATCATCCTGGAATGTGGTAACTTTGGCTTCTGAAGTTGTAGTACTTTCAACACCAGCATGGGAGAATCATGAAGATTGCAAGAAATCAATCTTCTTCTTAATTTCTAAAGTGGTAGCCTCTGCTTCTTCTTTCTCCAGCATTTTGGCCATAATTTATTTCTCCCTTTTGGATTTTTCAAGGTCAATGTCCAATTTAGACATCTGTTCTATTGGAACTTTATGAGTTTTTGGTTCATCCATTTCACTTCATGTCACCTTCTTCTTCCCTTTATCTTTAAAATCTTGAGAACCAATGCTTTGGTGAGTGACAGGATTTTCTTGATCTCTATTAGGCCTTTTAGCATTTTTTGTTGTTTTATGCCTTAATGATCATCTTCTTAATTTATCAGCATTTTTCTGATCTTGTTTATTCTTATTTGATTTATCTTTTTCTCTTTTCTTTTGCTGGAGAATGGCCAACTACCTCATCAAAATTCTTTCTTCTTCAGCAAGCTCATCAGAGGGAACCTCAAAATTTGAACTAGTAGTATCAGTCCCCTCTCTTTCACTAGAAGTACTACTATTTGCATATGTATCCAATCCCAAGTCAGGGGCCTCTTCATATTGTCATGTATTTCCCTCGTGACTAGATTGGGTTGAGTCTTCTCTCCTAGTGCTCTCTTCTTTTCTTGGAGATGGATTATCTATATTACTTTGTTCTTATTTTCTCTCCAAGACATTCTAGTCCTAGAAGTAGTTGGAATTCCACTTTCCAACTCAAATTCAGGATGCTCTTTTACTCTTGATCTAGTATTCATTTTGAGAAGATCTATATGAATATTGAATATTACTTAGCATTAATAACAGAGATTTCTTTGAGTCACCACCCAAAACAAGTTGGGAAAATAGAACAAAACCAAATATGAATACTTCAAAAGTATCTTAGATAGTCTTACTCAACTATAAACTAACTGAAGTTTAAAATACTAGAGATTGTCTAAAATTTCAACAAGATTTCATAAAATCCCCAGCAGAGTCACCAATTTGTTAGAGATTTTTCTTGTAGAATCAAAATAGATAAATAAATAACCAACTCTATAACACCCAACCTATGATTCTAAACAAGATAAAGTCTAATTGATGAGGATGAATCCTCCTTCTACTTTGATCTCCACAAACTCAGGTAGGTGTACCTTAAATAGATTACTGCTTCTCAGTAACTATAATAGTGGATCATTGATTCACCTATTGCCTTTTACTGTATCAACTAATGGAACAAGAAGATTATGATCAATTTGACACAAAGCTTAATAATCCAAACCATAAACATGACAAAAGAAAAAATCAGTGAAATAAGGATTCTCATCCTTCTTCTTTTTAGAGTTTTTTGACTCAGGAAGACTAACCTAGATGATTCTCTCTCTAAGGAATCAACAAGCTGAATTTATTCTCAGATACAACTACTTAAGCATGTATATTATTTATGACAGTAAAGTAAATGATTGTATCAAGGTCAACAGCTGCAGGTTTTTTCTTCTTGGGCTTTGTACTGACATCCCATTCTGAAACCTCTGCCTCCAAAGGCCAATTAAAGCTCTAGATGTTCTATAATTGTTCCTTTTGTCTGTCCCATCTGGCATCTGTGATGAGCTTGACATCTATTACAAACTTATTAAATTTTGTTTCTGCCTTAAAATCCTCGTCTAAGGTTTTATTAAACCTATCCATATCTAATGCAATATTATCTATAATAAATGTCTCTTTAATAGGTAGTAAGGTAACAAATTCACCTTTCCAATCTGATATTTCTTTAATCTTATTGTCATCTCCCTTTATTGGAGGAATAAATCTATTAAAGTCTGGTCCAAACATGTTGATTTTGACTTGTATTTTATTTGCCTTTCCCTTAAAGAAAGACAAAGTGGCTCCAATTTTCTCAATCTCTTCTCCAAATTGACATACAATCTTAGGGAGATCTTCCCCAAGTGGTTGCAAAGCTGCTAATCTCAAAAAAAAAGTTGCCCTTCCAAACCAAGTTCCAAAATAAGGGTTCAAAGTTGAAATATGATTATTGACCTCTGTTTCTAGGTCAGGTAGCTTGATGAAAGAATTATGAACCAAATCAACTCTCCCCTTTAGGATATCAATCTTATGCTGTAGAATCTTCCACAAGGCTTCCAAATCCACTTTGTTTTGATCCTTGCTTACTTGCTCTATTCCTGTAGAGAAATCCTCTGTAGTCTCAGTTTGAGCATCTACAACTTGTTTAGGAGGAGTCAAGATAGCCTTGGGAGCTTCTTGTATATTATTTTTATTTAAATCATCCACCTTCCCCTCTAGTGCTTTGATCTTGATCAAACCCAATTCTCTATCCTTTACAACAGCACTAGATTCATCAAAAAGCTTCTGAAATCTTTTTAAAATTTGCTCTACTTTGGCTTCATTTAAGTGTGCAAAATGTGTCAGAGCCTAAGATATTTCTATATCACCAGTGTTGTGGATAGACCAAATGATCTTATCCCCATCTTTCTTTTCTTGTACATTGATTAGAGAAGGCTTCTATGTTTTGGGTGCAAGGGACCACATTGCCAATGTATGAGATCATGGATCATATCCACATCCTTTGATCATGTCACCAATTTGTGTCTCTGAAGACAAATTTGCATCTGGCTACCTTCTGATTTGATCAATGATAAAGGCAAAGGCCAGATCTCATCCTTCTACCAATAGCATTCCACTAGATTTTACTAATTGTCTGGCTTCCTCTGGTGTCATTATTTTAGACTCAGGGTCGTATGATTGTATAGCCTGCAAGGCATCATTTGGCACTATATTATCCTCTATAAATTGCAATTTAGATCCAACCTGTTGTTGTTTTACCCAAATCAACAAATATTTGAACTCTTTAGTCTTGATGAAATTGTCATCATTCATGAACTGTTCATGATGTAGCACTCTTTCGTCTTGGCATAGTAGTAGGGTTATTTCAATTTCCTCTTGTTCATCCCCTCTTACTTTATTTCCTTCTCGTATTTCTTTCCTCAACTGGTGATCATAAGCTCTATTTCCAGTAATCAGAGCACTTATCCTTTTTACTCTCTTATGCCTTAGCATGGGAAGGTCTCCTAATTCCAACTTTTGATTCTTTGTAGGTGGTTCATCAGTTAGCTCAATGTCAAGTACCTTTGTAAGGTCTACCTCGATGATTTTCTCTGTGGAGGGTGGTTGATCCATAGGAGGAGGGCTATGACCATAGTAACCTCCATCACTATCCTCATCATACTCTAAAGACGAGTGTTTTTCTGGACCTCTATCTTTATCTTCAATCAATTCTTCTACTTGATTTCTCAAAGTATTGTAAGAGTCCATCAATTTTTTGAGTCCTTGTATGTAGGGAACATCTAGAAAGAAACCCCCAAAGGCAATTCCCTTCTTCTTTATTTGTTTTTCAAGGCCTATTAGATCCTCATATTGATCAGCCCTTCTTGCCACTTCATTATCCTCGAGGATATTTCTGATCAAATCCTCTTCCACACACTCTTCATGTTCCTTAATGGTTGTTATGCTCAGAGTCAACAGTTTCTAGGCACTCTTAATAAAACCCTCTGGTTATATATACCTATAAATGGATACACTCAGTCTGTAGTGACTCAACCATTTCTTTACTAAATCCATGGCTCTTTTATTAATTAGGAAGGTCAAAATATTGAACTGTCTGGGTGTAAATGTACCCTTCCTATGAGGAGCCAAGTGTTCCTTGACAGTCCACATCAACTGCCATATGAATCCCACTATAGCCATCCTATGAGGCACATATTTTGTGAGTATATGAGGTGGCTAAGAACATCCATAAACCCTCATTAAAGTGAATACTTTCTCTAAGTAGAAATATCCCCAATTATGGTCTCCTATCCATTTATCTACAAATTCACAAGGTCTAAGGAGTTGTAGAACCATGGTGGGCAATCTTGTCACATTTGCACCTATCATATTCAAAATAGATATGCAATCCAATTGTGAAAAGCACAATACTCATTTTCATTAGAGGTGTAGTTCTAAACTCTAAGCCACATCTGTACAGGGTTTGGTTTACCATAGAAAAACACTTTAGGCCTTAAATTATGTGTATCCAAGTTGTTAACATTGAAATATAAGATTAAATGCATTAAAAGGGAATATTGCATAAATCTAGGATTTGGCATTGAACATATATCAATAAACCCCTGATGCATCTTGTCTATGACATACTGAATGTAGTCATAATTAGTGTTGACATGTGTATTTTGTAGGTCCAGGATCATCATCAGAATATCTACACTCAATCTTTCAAGGCCCCCATCTACTCCCAAAACTTTACACAGTCCATAAGAAATTTACTTCATGTAGAAGCTTAAATCTTTATAAAAATAAGGTGTCATTCCTAGTATAGCAGCAATATAGTTCCTATTAGACTTAGGTGTATGTGTTTGGATTAACTTGGTGACAATAGCAGTTTCTCTAGTATATCTGCTCTGTAACTTTGTGAGATCAATCTCTGTAGAACAAGGGTGGTATATATTGAAGGATTTCATGAATGAGGCCCTATCTAAAGTGATCAGAGTTGTCCCATCACTTTTCTTAATGGTTTTGAACAAGGTATCATACTTTTTAGCTAGCTCTACTAACAAGTCTGTGTCTACAAAAATATCAGGGACTATCAATTTCCCTAAACCTAATGTCCATGGGTTTGAAATAGAAATTGGGCTATCATTATTACTAGAAAAATACTTAAAAAGATGAGAACCTGAAACCCCTGGGGTCCTAGGATATTTTCAATATTCTAAATCATTAGTAAAAATTTTGTCATTTACCTTTTTACCCTGGCTGGATCCAGGCAATAGATTCACAAACTCCTCAGATAAATTTATTTTCCCTTCTGGTCATCTTTAACTCCTTTACTCACTCCACTAGTTGAAGCTCCACTCATGGTTGGTTGGATCATCTTTGTGCTTTCTGAATACCCTTACTAAGACAATTTTGTTGTGAAAAAAAGCTTTATACTGCAAATTGTTTGGAGACTCAGACAATTCTTTATTTCTAAATGCTCTGAAATTATGCAAATTCTTGGCTCTTCAACTCTGAAAAACTCAGTAAACTAGAATGTATGAAAGAAATTCTTATTTATCATCAATACATAAATCAAGCCAAGGATTTAAAAGCTTCATTTAGTCACTTTTGTCTTAATTCTGTGTACCCTGACATTAATTCTTTCCCTAGTCATGGCATTTGAATTTGACAGGTGATCAATTTTGAATGAGCCAATTGGGATAGTCATGAGTGCCTTTTGTCATTTTAAAACCTTATTATATGTGAACACGCCAAATATTTGATATGATTGGCTTATTTTATCATAACTCAGCAAATCTTATACATGTTGTCAAGATCTCTTCTCTTTAATAGGTTAACTCTTTACATCATGGTGTGAGAAAACCCTTTGTAGTTTTTACCTTACTCTGACCATAGTTCCCTTTAAAGATTGCGTGACTATTCTGTTTCTTAGACGCTGACAGTTTACCTTAACCTTGGTTTGATCTTGAGATTAGATGCACACCACACAATCTGAATCCAATCATTGACCTATGATGAATCTCATATTAATCTTATGCTTTCTAAATTTTTCTAGAGATTACACGACCACCGTTGATTACGTTTTAATATGACGATTTTCCCTAGATCTCTTTAGTTTTAACTTTAACTTCAGTTTATTCAAAGATTACACGACTGCAAGCTATCTCAAGGTCGCCAAAGAAATTCCTTAGCCATAGGTTTACCTTGAGACTTTGTGCCCGCCACAAGATCTAAAATAACTCAAACACGTGTCAGTATCTGGAACATTTTCTCTGAATTGCTGAAATCCTTGAGACTTTTTTACTTTGCTAAGTGATTAAATGATAGCCATAAGATTAGATCATAATCTGCGGTTTAGATTCATTTACATCAAAATTGACCTATCTTTGTTTAACCATGATTTATCTGGAGACTTAGCGACTGAGAAAATCTCCAAATCACTAAAGGTTTCATCTAACTCAAGTTTGATTTAGAGATTAAACTCTAGCCCTCCTATCTTTCTTTCATCAATGGCTATCACTAGATCTCATAAGGTTTATACACTTTATGGAATTCTTCTGAGATAATGCGTCTGCCCTTGATTCTTTCTTAATCCAACGGTCTACACTGAATCTCTTAATCTTTTATTGATCTGCACTCTCATCTTGCGACTAAACGCCAACCACAGGATCATCTTTAAATATGATGGTTGTCGCTAGATCTCGTGAGTTTCAACTTAACCCTTGGTTCCTTCTGAGATCTCGAGACTGAGTAAATATGAAAACCATGGTTTAACTTTGATTTGTTTACGAGACTTCGTGACTGAAAGAAACTCAAAGTCTCCATACCATTACTTAACTCAAGGTTTTCTTATGAGATTTCACGCTAATCGTCAAATCTTAATCTTATCAACGACCCATGTTTAATCTCTTAAACCTTAAAAGCATATTATTTTTCTTACGAGATAATTCGACCAAGGCTTTGCACTGAGTCTCTTAACAAAAGGAATATTTGGACATTTTATAAGAGATTAAGTGACTAACTGAAAACATAAAAAGGGCACATGGCTTAAGTGATTAACTACAACTTAGAAGCCAATTGCGAAGAACTAGGGTTTTTGCTTTGACAAGTATAAAATTGACCTAGAACCTAGGGTTTTACATATCTTATTGATTTTATCACATGGAGATCAGCATTTTCAAGGAAAATTTGATAGAATTTTGGATAGGAATTGACATTTTATGCAAGAACATCACTGGGAACCCAAAAATTTTATAGCAAGATTTCAAAACACAAAATATACTGAACAAGTATCTCTTTGATGTATTTAGACTGAGTAATGTAGATACTGTCCTTCATCTAATGAACTTGTAAACTAACAAAGAATTTGATTTAACCAAACATAAACATCTCAAATTCCTTACTCATTGGTTCAGAGAATGCTTTGCATAAATCATCATGTCCAGTAAATAGTATATCATCAACAAATATCTATGTTAATAGTATCTTGTTATGAGGTCCTTCTTTGATGTACAAGATACTATTGTCATTAGTTCTTTGAAATCCAATACTTACTAGGTAGCCATGTAGTCTTTCATACCAAGCTCTAGGAGCTTGCTTCAGTCCATACAAAGCTTTGTGAAATTTGCAAACCATATTCTTTTTGTTAGGATCAACAAAACCTTCAGGTTTCTCAATATAGACTTCCTCTTCTAGAATTCCATTCAAGAATGCAAATTTTACATCCATTTGGTATACCTTGAATCCTTTATGTGCTACACATGCCAGAAGAGTTCTAACTCCTTCAAGTCTTGCAACAGGAGCAAAATTTTCTCCATAATGAATACCCTCTTCTTGAGCATATCCTTTACACACTAATATTTCCTTATTTATAGAAACTTCACCTTTTTCATTCAACTTGTTTCTAAAAACCCACTTAGTACCAATCACATTCTTGTCTTTTGGTCTAGGCACAAGAATATAGGTCTTGTTCTTTTCTATATACCTTCTGTCTAATCTCCAATTATTTTCTCAGGTGCATGATGCCTTCTGACATATTTGGCAAGTACAGGTTCCTTGTTCTTTGATTTTGGGCTAGTATTACTTGGTTTACCATGCTCAAACATTATGTTCTGCTCTTCTGACTGAGACTCGGTTGCCTCTGTCTGAGACTCAGTTGCCTCTGTCTGAGACTCGGTTTCCTTTGTCTGTAACTCAGTTGCAACTATTAGCAGCTGGGGTTGCACAAGTTGTAACAAAGTTTGTGCTGATGAATTTAGTGGTTGGCATGGTTGTTGTCCAATCACCATTGTTTGTGTCTTAGGTATAGTATCAGGTTCATAATACACAAATTTATTGTATTCCTCAGGCTCTTTACTTCTTTATTCTTCACTTCTCTCTGCAAACTCATCAATATTTACATGTACACTTTCTATGACTTTATGAGTAGCAAGATTCAAACATTTATATGCTTTGCTTTTACAGGAGTAGCCTAGGAATATGACTTCATCACATTTTACATCAAATTTTCCGTTTCTTGCTTCCTTCAAGATGTAACATTTACTTCCAAATACTTTGAAATAATGAACATTGGGTTTATAGCCATACCATAATTCAAAGGGTGTCTGACCAATAGCTTTCTTCAGTTGAACTCTGTTCAAGGTGTGAACTACAGTGCTAATAGCTTCCTTCTAGTATTTGGTTGCAACATTCTTTTCAATCATCAAGGTTCCTACACAATCCATAATAGATCTTTTTCTTCTTTTTGTTATTCCATTTTGTTGTGGTATACCAAGGGCAGATACTTGCCTCTTGATTCCTCTTTCATTATAGAATTCATTGAACTCATTAGAAATGAATTCACCTCCTCTATCAGATCTTAGGAACTTTAGTTTCTTTCCTGTTCCTTTCTCAACTCTGGAAAGGTACCACTTAAACTTCTGAAAAGCTTCTGATTTTTCTTTGAGAAACATAACACTCATCATTCTGGAATGATCATCAACAAATGGAATGAAATACTTCTCTCCAGTGTAACTTGTTGTTCCAATTGGTCCACATAGATCAATATGCACTAACTCCAAGACTTCTTCAGTATTTTAATTCTTTCTCTTGAAACTAGTTTTTCCCATCTTCCCAATTTGACATTGTTTGCATATTGCCAATTCGGGTTTCTTCAAAATAGGAATACCTCTTACTCTTTTATTCTTGCTTATGTTGACCAGGTTATCAAAATTCAGATGACAAAATATTTTACGCCATAACCAGCTTTTGTCTACTTGTGCAATAAAACATGAACTTTCAGTGAGATCAAGATAGAATACATTACCTTTTGTTTGCTTGCCAGTTCCAACTAGGTTTCATTTACCATCCAGGAGCTTGGCCTTACCATTCATGAATTCTACCTTGAAACCAATGTTATTCAGTTGTGCCACACTTAGTAGATTATACCTTAGTCCTTTAATCCAATAAGCATTATCACATTTGATTTCTTCAGTTAGAGCAATACAACCTTTACCTTTCACATAGAAAGGTTCATTATTCCCAAATTTTACACTCCCACCATCATAGTGCTCAAGATGTTCAAAATTTTTTTATCACCAGTCATGTGGTGAAAAAACCCACTATAAATTATGCAAGTGTCATTAACATGAGATAAAAGTGCAGTCTTTTCATTTTCTTCATTATCTGACTCATCCTTAATAACAATGTAAACCATTTCATCTTCATCTTCATCACTATCAGAATCTTTTGCAATATAACAAGATTTATTACCTTTGTCCTTGTAGCTTTTGTAACTTTTGAAATATTTCTTGCCTTTATACTTGTTGAACTTTCTCTCATCTTTGTCTTCTTTTTTTGGACACTTAGTAGTATTGTGGCCAACCTTGTCACATGAAAAGCAAAGCAATGGTATTCTTCCTTTGTAATTTCCTTTTCCTTTGGCAGCTCTCTTTGCAAGTAGTTCTTCAATGATTTCTAGATCTTCATCATCACTATCATTTTCAATCTATTTTCCTCTTGAGTTTCTATCCATCTTACCAAGGATTAGTTTGGCTTTGAATGCAGACTCAAAATTGCTAGGATTAGAAGAATAATTGTCAAAATTGTCCAACTCAAAAGTTGTTAACCTTCCAACCAATGCATCTAGAGTTATATCATTACTGCACCTCATCTCTTGAATAGATGAAACTCTAATTGCATAGATAGGAAGTAAAGTTATTAATACTTTACTAACCATTGTTTTGTCTTCAATCTGTCCACCAACAGCGTTGATGACACTGACACTTTTCTTGATTCTGTCACTAATTTTTGTAATGTCTTCTCCTTCTTTCATTTTCATCTGATCAAAGTGACCTCTAAGACTCACTTCTTTGTCTCTCTTTACATTGTCATCTCCTCCATGGATATCATGCAATTTCTTCCACATATCATAGGCAGTAGGGCAATCCTTGACTTCATCAAATTTTGAATAGTTGATTGAAGAAGTTATATCAATCATCATTATGTTATGATTATTCATGTCCGCCATCTGATCCACAAACATAGGTCTAGGTGGTTCCACATACTTGTGGTCCAAGAATTGTAAACCAATATCTCCAATAGTAGATAGATGTAGCCTCATCAACTCTTGCCATGCAGGAAAGTTGTCTTTGTTAAGCTTGGGATCTCCCTTCTGTAAGACATCTTTGATGTTTAGCTTTGGGCCTTAAAACCTTCCTTGAAAGAACCAAAATCTCTTATACCAATTGTTGGAAATGAGTTGAGTAACTGAGGGGGGAGGGGTGAATCAGTTGCCACAAAAACAAATCCAAATCCCTTAGATGTCTTAATCAAACTTATCACTTTGCTCGGTTAATAAAAGATATTTTGTTGTTACTCAGTTAATGAAGAAATCTTAAGATATTAAATGTGATTAACCTTTAGTGATTAAATGTAGAAAAATAAATCATAAAGCAAATAACATGTACATAGATGACACAAAGATTTACCATGGAAACCCAATTTGGGAAAACCACCAATTGCAACTAGTTACTATTTTTCACTCTTCTGAAGTGAACCCTGTTAGGAGCCAACCCTTTTAAAGGTTACAAAATACACTATTAGGTGTGACCCTGTTAGAGGATTTAATCACCCTATTAGGAGTGGCCTTGTTAGAGGTATTCAAACACTTTAGTGTATAAATTCCACCTTGTGAGAGGATTTATGAAAGACTATTAAGTCTACTCTGTTAAGAGATTTGGATCACTACTACAATTGTTAGAGAGTAAAAATGAGTTAACCTGATTAAAGAAGCAACTAAATTTGTAGATTTAGATCTATGTTTTGGTTTTAACTGAATCCTCACTGATCAAATATTCTTTTGTAGCTCGGTTTGGATATTCTATCCTTAATCAGAATTCCCTCTTTCTTCGCCTTTACTCTTCATATCAAAACTCTTTTTTTTTCTCATATTCAATCCAAACTTGACCTTGTATATATATGATAGGCCTTGTCAATTCAGCTTGAATACCCTTCCCAATAAACAATAAAACTTAAGTTTGTCAGCTGCAATTAACCAATTAAATATAAAGTGTAAACTACTATTAGTTGGCTGACACTCAATGCATAACTCAGTTGATATTGTAATCCTTCGATGCCCGACCATTACTCAGCTGAAACTAAACTTATTGTATATCCCGAGTGAACTCAGTTAAATATAGAACTTCCTTCATTGACCGACAGATCTCGGTTAATACAAAAAATCACTTTGGCTAATACTAGAGTCTTCTTCAATGCCCGAGAGAGCTCAGCATACACTGACTGTGCTCGGTTTGGTTTAAACATTTGTGTAACATCATTACATTTGTGTATACATCAATGACAATACATACTTAAATAATTGTCTTTGACATCTTCATCATGTTATCCTAATGACTATGAATCTATCTTATCTGTAGAAAGAGATCGGGAGGAATTGGAAGCTTTATTTGCTAGAAGGTTGCCTAAAGGGAAAGGTAAATATAAGGGTAAGTTACCTTTAAAGTGCTTTGCATGTAACAAAATTGGACATATTGCTTATAGATGTCCTGATAATGATAGGAAGGAGAAGCCAAGAAGATTCAATGATAAAAACAAGAAAGCATGCCACCTAGCTAAGGAAGGTGTTACTGATGAGGAATCTGATGGAAGACATGAAAAATAAATTATGTTTGTCACAGTAAAGGAAGAATCTTCAGAAGAAGGTGAGAAAGATTTAGTTTCTAACATGAATCACAGTGGTGACTAGATTATTGACAGTGGGTGCACTCACCATATAATTGGTGATGGAAGCAAATTCACCAATATGGAAGAATGTGATGGAGGCTCAGTGAGATTCAGGAATGATGCTCCCTGTATGGTAAAAGGTAAAAGATCTATTGCTTTGAATGATAAAACAAATTGTGATGATGTTTACTAGGTTGTTGGTTTGAAATGCAAATTTTAAGTGTTGATCAGTTCAATGGAGGCAGTTGAAGGATTATTGGAAAATCAGGAGAGTTGATTGCTACCGGTGAAAAACCTAAAGGTTACTTGTTCCATCTGAATTCTACTATTAAGAGTTGTCTGATTGTTAAGGTAGAAGATTGTTGGTTATGGCATAAAAGGTTTTTTCATGTAAATTTTTATAACCTGATCAAAGTTAGTAAGACGAATATAGTGAGAGGTTTGCCTAACCTAGTGAAACCAAACAATGTAATGTGTAAAGAATGTCAGCTTGGGAAGTTAACTAGTTCTAGTTTCATCAGTAAAAAAATATTCTTCTGGAAATATTTTTGATATGGTTCATACCAATCTATGTGGTCCAATGAGAACTCAGAGTTACTATGGAGATAGACATTTCATTTGTTTGTTGATGATTATTCTAGAATGATGTGGGTTATATTTTTAAGGGATAAATCTGAAGCTTTTCACATGTTTAAGATCTACAAAGCCAGAGTGGAGAAGGAGACTAGTAATACCCTAAAATGTTTTAGATCTGATAGAGGAGGTGAGTTTACTTCACAAGAATTTACTACATATTGTGAAGAACAGGGAATACAAAGACAAGTGTCAGCTCCTAGAACACCTCAATAGAATGGTATTGTTGAAAGAAGAAACAAGTCTATCATTGATTGTGTTAGGACATTAATGATTCAAAAGGGTGCTACACAGACATTTTGAAGAGAAGTGATGAGCACTATTTTATACACATTGAATAGAGTTTAGCTGAAGAAAGGTACAAATAAAACTCCCTATGAGCTATGGTATGGTCGATCACCATGTGTAAGTTATTTCCAAAATTTTGGGAGTAGAGCAATGAGGGGATATTCTTAGGATACTCTTCAAAGAGCAAATCCTATAAATTCTTTAACAAGAGAATAAATAAGATTGTGGAAAGTACCAGTGTAGGAGTAGATGAATTTTTTGAGAAAAATGATGAATTTATCAAGAAGGAACCTAAAGACTATCAAGGGTTTTTTTATGTACAATCGGTGGAGCAAGAGGCTGAAAATAGACGAGTCAATGAGGAGGAACTAGTACCAATGGTAAAGGAGGCTCCTATAACTAAACCAGTAATGCCAAAGTATGTAAAGTTGAATCATTCCCCTGATAAAATTATTGGTGACAAAAATGTTAGTGTGTTAACAAGAAGGAAGGCAAGAGAAGGTACTTGTTTTTTAATCTAAATTTGAACCTAAAACAGTGAAAGATGCATTGAAAGATGAATATTAGGTGATAGCTATGGAAGAAAAATTGGAGCAGATTGAGAAGATCAATACCTGGACATTATTGCCTAGATCAGAAGACAAGAATATAATCTGTATGAAGTGGATTTTAAGAAACAAGATGAATGAGACAGGTGAAGTGGTAAGGAACAAGGTAAGATTGGTGTGCAAAGGGTATGCACAAGAAGAAGGCCATGGCTATGGTGAAAAATTTGCACCTATGGCCAAACTTGAAGGTTTAAGGATATTTCTTGCATGTGCTACTTATAAAGGATTCCAGGTTTACCAAATTGATGTTAAGTCATCTTTTCTTAATGGTGTTTTGGAAGAAGAGGTATATATTGAACAACCTAGAGGATTTGCTAATTCAGAAGGTAAGAACAAGGTGTATAAATTATAAAAAGCTTTTTATGGGTTGAAACAAGCACCTAGGGCATGGTATGAGAATTTGCACTCATATCTTATTTAGATCGATTTCATCGGGACAAGTGATAACAGTAATGTGTATTTGAAGTTTGAGAAAATTGGCAGGTTGTTAATTGTCGAGATATTTGTAGATGATATTATTTTTGGTGGAAATGGAGAGATGAGAATATCATTTGCAAATGTGATGAAGAAATAATTCGAGATGTCTATGATCGATGAAACTAAATTCCTCATTGGATTGCAGATTCAAGAGATGAAAAATCATATCTACATATGCCAGTCCAAATATATAAGGGAAATATTGAAGACTTTTGGTTAGAAGGCTCAAAATAGGTTGGTACCCCTATGGTAACTTGTTGTAAAATATCAAAGGAAGATGATTCTAAAGAGGTGGATGAGACACTCTACAAGTGCATGATTGGTAAGCTACAATATGTAGTGCAGAGAAGACTAGACATATCACAGGAAGTTGGATTAGTGGCAAGATTTTCTTCTAATCTTTAGGAATCTCATTTGGTTGAAGTAAAGAGAATCTTCAAATATCTTAAGGGGACTGAAGATTATGGTCTCCGATATGGACATAAAAGTGATTTCTCTTTAAATGTGTTTAATGATGCTTATTGGGAAGCTAATGTTGATGATCAGAAGAGCACGAGTGGAGGTGCATTCTTTCTTGGTGAAAGGCTTGTATCTTGGACAACCAAAAATCCTAATTGTATATCTCAATCAACAACTAAAGCTGAGTATGTTGCTAATGCAATCAATTGTACACAATGATGAAATATAACTAATTAAATGTTTGAAGATGGCAAGTTGATGATCACCAAGCTACAAAAAGTAAATGCAAGACATTAAATTAGTTAATGTATTGTATTTGCATTGATGTCAACTTGATATAATCTTATTAGTCATATACATATTGTCATAGACTTTAAGAAACCAAAGAGATAAAGTTTATGTTATCGGTAAACATATAAAGCCAGTGTACACCGAGTGACAGTGCACATCGATAGACAGTGCACACTAACATATCGAGAACCCCAAGCAGTCATAGTGTATCCCGAGCACTGCAACCCCGGGCATAACTAAAATGAACCCCGAGAAATTCACAGTGTTGATCGACGGACAATGTTGATGCCCAAGGACAACTGAAGTCAATAACCAAGAAAACTAAGAGTTGATCACCAATCAGAACTGGAGTTAGGAAACGACAAAATACTTAGGTGGCAGAAGCTAAATATAGAGTTAACTGATTGATTACTTTGTTTTCATTGATCAGATAAACTAAGGATAAGAAGGAGATTTAAAGCAAAGAAACCAAGGAGAGATTTGTGGATTAAATCTAAAGCAAAGCTTTAAAGATTAAAGCAATGCATGGCAAGATTTGCGAATCTAGAAAGATATCTACATCAAAAACAAGGACAATAAACGGTGAAATCATGTCTATATAAAGAGACAAGTAATTCATTATCAACAGAGGAATGTTGAGTATAATTTTGGTGAAGATAGAAATCTTCATGCAGATCTGATCATACAAGATAAGGAACAGAGCCAAGAATTTTGCAGACACTGAGCAACAGAGAAGCAATGGCATTCACCGAGCCGACAGAAGGGGAGCAAAAGGAATTGAAGAGAACATTGATCAAAAGAGGTATTATGGACTTACAATAGATCTGAACATTTGCAAGATTAAGTTGTATTTATGAATAGATTATTTACTATTTTAGTTTAACCATTGATTCAGAAAATATCTTAACCGAGTGGGATTTAACCATCCTTATTATATTGAGATACATCCTAAGGAGTATCAAAAGGTTTTCATGTTGACAACATAGTGAATTCTAGGTCAAATGATAAACTATTAGTTTTAAATCATCTAACAAGGTTGCACTTAACAGTGTGTTTGTAACCTTTAACAAGGTTGGCTCTTCACCGAGCTCACTTCAGAAGAGTGAAAAATTTGGGTTACCGGTCCCAAGTGGTTTTTCCCTTAATAGGTTTTCCACGTTAAAAATCCATGTGTCAAAAGTGTATATGGTTCATTGCTTTGATGTTTTTCTTTACACATTATTAAAAAAGGATTGGTCTAGTAAACACTAAGTCTATTTACTGATAATCGGTACAGGCTAAGAAAAGATAAACTTCTATTCGGTAAAGCTTAAGAAAAAGATAAATAGTATATTCACCGAGCAATATATATTTGATAAGATTACTTAAAGGCATACATCTTGTAGGACTGAAGATAACTAGAGATTTATATTTATGCTATAAAGTTTTGGTTGGAATATTGGATTAATTTTTGAGGCCACTGATTCATCCCCACCCCCCTTCTTAGTTATTCTAACAATTGGTATCAAAGCTTGTGTGCTTGGAAGAGAGTTTTAAGACTCAAGCTAAAGATCACAAGATGAGAAAAAGTGATGTGCCTAAGTTGAACAAAGACAACTTTGCATCATGGAAAAGCAAGATAAGACTCCACCTCTCAGGTATTGGAAATGATGTCACACAATACTTGGATACTGAATTTCTTTTACCTACTGGACCTCCAATAGTTGATCAATTGAGAGAGAAACATGAGCATAATTCTATGATGATAGAACTTGCTTCCTCACTCTCTAATGCTGAATTTGAAGATGTCAAATCATGAACCACTGCATAGAAAATGTGGGACAAACTCAAGCTAGGACATGGAGGAGATAAAAATGTGTTGAAGGCTAAAGCTGAAAGCCTAAGAGGAAAGTTTGTTGATCTCTAAGTTTTTTTTATCATTAGTGTCCCACACTTAGTCATTTATCTAGGCAAGTTAGTATGCCATCACTGTGACTGAGCTATCTAGTATAGGACGAGCAGTAGTTATTGTCAAGCAGATAGTAGTTGTCAAGTTACACAGAAGCTAAGTGAAGTTGATCAGTTCATGCTAAGCGCCAGAGTCTTCATATGCCAAGCAATACAGTTTTGTCATACATGTCATAAATGGCACAAACTTGAAGGTAAACTATTTTGAGCCGACTTGTTTGGGTATTTAATGTTTTCAACAGAGTTAATTACGCATTAAATCATTTGATCCAATACGTGGCATAGAGCCAATCAGAAAATTGGAATTTCCAAGTGGCATAAGTTTTTGATGTTGATCGTTGATTTAGATCTCATTGCCAGATCCGTAAGGTATATAAGATTGCTTCTTACCCTAATTTAAAAGAAGGTGTGTGTGCATACAAAAGAGATATGAGAAGGTTTATTTTGAGTTAAGAAGCATAGATCTAGCAGAGCAATAGAGCAGTGAGAAGCAGAGTAAGGTTATATCAAATTATTAGATCAGAGAAGGTATTGAAAAGAGGAGATCTGTCATCAGCATCTGAGTGCATATCGAAGGATCAAATCTTGAGACATTCTAACAAGTGTATCAGGTGAAATCTCTTAACAAAGTGGTTCTAACAGACCTTTCTAAATCTCTTAGCCGAGTGCTTACTTTATTGTAAGTTTAAATCCTTTTACAAGGTAGATTGTAATGATCTGTAGCTCTTAACTAAGTAGACCTTTAATCAAGTAGATTACAAGTTGTGATCAAAATTTTTAGCCCTAACAGGCACACTTTATTGCTGCAGTAGTGAATATTTTTTGTGGGTGTCATCCCCACCTGAGTTTTACCTTATTGGGTCTATGGGTTACCGAATTCTATTTCTTGAGTTACTTATTTTATGTTATGGATGCTACTAGTTGATAGATCAATTACATTTATGGTATGGTTGTGGATCAGTTTGTTTTAAGTGTTAAAATTTATAAGATCTGATTCACCCCCCCTCTCAGTATCTTGCTTTCCCATCTTGTATTTCCAACAATTGGTATTAGAGCTCAATTCTCCAACAAAAAGGTTTTAATCAGCTTGAGAATTCAGATATTGAGATGGAGGTTTACAAATTGGGTAAATTCATTGAGAATTAAAAGATCGATATTCAGCTAGCATTACATCAACTTGAGACAGCAAGACAAGAATTGAAGAAGTCCCTGCTAACAAGGAAAGATTTGTCCAAACAAATGAATGACACTCATTATCAGGAAGAAGACACTGCAAATCTATTTTAGAATGGAAACTCTACTAAGAGTGATGCAACTATTTCAGATCTACTTGAAAGGAATAATACATTGTTGGAAGAAGTCAGAAACCTAAAAAGAGAGCAGGAAATGCAAACAGTAAGACTATGTGTAGTAGTGGAACAAAAGAAAAAAGTTGAAGATGACAAAGCTATGACTGAAGAAGACAAAAGAGTGATGACTATCAGACTTGATGAAAGGACACATGATGTACAAATGATGACAAACAATCAGGTTGACATGGAAAATCAACTGCTACTTGCCAATCAGGAGATCAGCACGAAAGACATGGAAATTGTGAATCTGAGATCTGAGAACTGTCAATTGAAAGATGAATTGAGATCTGAGAAAGAACTTAATGAGAGATTGAATAAACCAAATGAAGCTTTCAATTATTTTGAAAACTTTATGGAAGCATCAAGAAGATCTAAGGACTCTTGTGTATTAGGTCATACCGAACAATAGACATCTTTTGAGAAAGGAGAATCATCTAAGACTAGTGAAAGGAGGAATGAAAAGACAAAGAACAACAAGCCTGTATGCTACCACTGTGGAAAATTAGGACACACAAAAAATATCTTCTGAAGCATGAATGGTAAGTCCAATCCTAAAACTAAGTTCAATGGTTATTGCTTTAACTGTAAGAAGTATGGACATCAGGCACATGAATGTTGGGCAAAGGCAAGCAATGCATCTCCCACTCCTAGATTCAATGGGTATTGTTACAACTATAAGAAACTTGGACATAGAGCATAAGATTGTAGATCTAATGCGAAACAACAATGGACATCAAAGACACAAGAAAAAGCACCTAGGAAAGGCAACACTTATAATGGGATTACAACACTTGGCATAGTTTTCATTACTGTGGTGAGTATGGACATGTTCCAGAAAACTGCATAAAGACACATTTCAAAGTAAAATCTAAGAGTTGGATGAATTGAAGCCTAGTTTGTTATAATTGTTTGAAAATTGGTCATACTAGGAGAGATTGCAAAACAAGGGTACCTACTCCTACTCTTGAGAATATTAGAGCACGGATGAACCAGACATGGATAAGAAAAGAGGAACTGAGCAACAGTGAAGCTACTACAGCCAAGGTCACCCAATCCAATGGATCAGGTGATCACACCATCACCAACTAAGAAAATGAGGTATGTGAGGAACTGTATTTATATATCACATCTTTCATCAGTTCCTAACATATAAAAGTGAAAAATTCCATATCTACATATGTATAGATGCATCAGGACACATTTTAAGACATATACCAAGAAAAGTCAATATGCACTATAGGTACCGAGCAACAGTCTTATTGTGCACTAAGACTGAGTTCTCTAGTGTATGCTAAGCAAGTATGATGACCGAGTAAGTTTTGTGACCAAGAGATAGGAGAGTTTTGTGAGTCACCCGAGGACAGTTGTATGGCACTCACTCAATAGATAGAACATTTAATGCTAACCTAATTTTGACCGTTGAAATTTATATAAAGGGAAGAACCATTCATTTTTATTTTCACCATGCAATTAAGAATTTTATGGAGCGATTGAGCATTTGAGAACTTGATTTCAACAAATATTTTTTGAGGATTTCTACAGCGTGTCATCGACAATCTTAAGTGAATAGTGCAAAATTTTGATATCTATCGAGGTACTATGTTCATTGTCTTCGAAACCCTATTTTTAGAAGTCATGGTCGCAAGTTCTTCCATAGTAGCTAAGAGTATGGAGAAGGAGTTGAGAAAAGTTCAATTGGTTAGGAGTGACACCTATGTGCCTCCAAATTTTAGGGCAGTTCCTGAAAGCACCATCCAGGGTGATCTGACTAGAGCCCTATCATCGATTCCACCCAAGGTACTTATGATTCATGATGTTAGATCATGTTATATGTGCAAAGTGAGCAAAATTGGAGATCATGAGTTAAGGGAATCCTACAACAAATTGTGTGTGGACGGAGTCCTAAAAGATGAGTATAAACATCTAGCCGAGAGAGGGTTAACTTATGCCCTAGATTTCCTGATGGACTTCAAAATGAAATGGATCAAGATTTTCCTTAGCTACGTACACAACATGAACATATGGTTGGATAATGGACCAGTTAGGATTACAAAAGAGATCATCCAAAGGGTAACTGGCTATCCAACTATCAATGGGAAGACAACCATGAGATGTCAAAGTACAAAAAAATATAGAAGAATACACCTGAGCTATCTGGAATAAAAGAGGGATGACAATCTCAACAATCAAGGATTTGGAGCTTGATTTTGCAGTTAGGGTTATTGCCCACAAGTTTTATCAGTTGAGTCGACTGGATAGTGTCCCATGTATTGCAGTCGACCAAGCTTGGAAGATTGTGAAGAAGGACCATACATATGACCTTGCCGAGCTTCAATTGACACAGCTAGCTGGGAACCTTTCTTCAATCCAAAAGGCAAAGAACTCAATATGTAAGTTCAGTTCTCTGCTAGTTTGCATATTTTTCTATGTACAAAATACATTTCCTACTTTTGGAGATATTGTATGGAAGACAGACCAACAAATTACACAGCAGATCAATGCATTTGTTGAGAAATTAGGTGGTAATTTTAATAATATAATGGGAACATACTTTGTGTAATTCAAGAAAAAGATGAGACTGAGAAGCAGAGTTCCCAGATCACTAGTTGAGAAACACTATGAGGAGTTTTGTTTTCTAGTGGATACAAATTTTACCTATGTGCGGGTAGTAGTGCTAAGGGTATCATGGCTAAGGACATTACCTTATGAAGTAAATATTAATGAGACATCTACAGCTATAATAGCTTTATTGGTAGAGGAGATTGACAGTTTAGCCAGACGTTTTGGAAATTATGAGGAAGCTAAGTCCAAAATCTCTATGGATTTGAAGGCTGGCACTATGGAGAGGAAAAGGAGAAAGATTGTAAAGAATCTTAAGAAAATGGTTGGAATAGAAAGTGATGAAGAAATAGAGGATTCACCTTTGGGTTTATCAATAGGACATGGAGAGGATATGTCTAGTGAAGAAGAGGAGAGTGGACCTGAAGAAGAAATCACTGTGAAAGCCAAAGGAAAGCAGCCAGTAGTTGCCAAGGTAACTAAACCAAGCCAAGCCAAATCTAAGGCTACCCCTACTATTGCTAAATAGCCTAGGAAAAGGGCATAAAATATCTCATCTCTTGTTGAGATAACTAAGGTATATACAAAGAAGAATGTTGGAGAGAGCAGTTCAGGGAAAAGAAAACGAGTTGAAACAAAGGCTGTGTCAAGCAAACTTGAGAAGAGACTGAGGAGGAAGATAATCTTGAAGGACAAAGATGATGAGGAGAAGATAGATACAAATGAACCTAGCAACATACCTACAGCATCACATAGACCACTGACCAATATTGATGAGGTATGAAAGAACATAAGAAGTACTATTGGATTAGCAGGATTTAAATTTATCAAGTATGAGAAGCAAAGCATAGCAGACAAGCATAATATTCAGGAAGCACTATTAGATATGATGGGTACATTCAAGATGACACCTGTAGAGATAGGAGACCTTGTCCCCACATAACTTTATGATATTTTATCACAAAAGTGGCAGTATGCATTGATGACTGAAAGAAAAATAAGGGAAGGGATGTTAGCTAAGGTCATTCCTAGATTAACCAAGAAAAATATAGCCAAGTTTATTGAACAATATCAAAGGAAGTTTATTCCTCAACAAATAACCTATGCAATATTGAAAAATGATGTTGAAGGTGTAGTACAATAGAGCACCAAAATTTGGAAGGAAATTTTTGGTCTATTGACCAAGAAGGAAGATAAGAAAGGTGAAGACACCTCAGAGCAAAAGGAAATGGAAGAAGAAATTGCTACTGATCAGATGGAGACTGAGATAGAACTGGAAGAGAAAATAGACAATGTGAAAACTATAGATCTCACAACAGACAGTCCCATTGACACTACACTTGGAGATAATATCAATTTGGATGCCGAGGATCAGAATGAGCTAGCAGAATAGGTATGCAATTGCCTATTCGAATAAATGAGGCCAAGAAAGAGAAAGAAGGAGAAAAGGAGGTAACAACTAATAACCCACCTATTTTAGAGGTTGTGCAAACATTCTTAGATAGTGGATATAAGATGGAATAAATTGCAAACAATCCTACAGAACAAGAGGCTATACAAGTGTTGGTGGATCTACCACAATCTGTATCAACTACTCCTACTGGACCCGAAATTGGGAGTATACCTGATCAGCAGGTAATCTCAACTCAGTTAAAGACTGCACTTGAAATTAATACTGAAAAAGGAAAGGATATTGAAGAACCTAAGCTGAGTATTAGTTCACTAGAACTTAAGAAGAAGAAGCTAAACAAGAAGATGTCATCGAGCTTAAATGTCACATTAGATGAAGTTATTGAGATTCCTAAATGGCATCCAGAGAACTTGTCATATGAGAAGATTCAGACTCTTCAAGACTTATTAAAGAGGAAGAAGAGACAAGAAGAAATGAAGAGGGAGCACAAGCAGAAGCATCTCCTCCATGATATAAAGGATATTTTTGTTAAAGCATTTGACATGGAAGATGAAAATCAGCAAGCACCAATTCTGGAATAGTTAGTTCACATTGTGCAGAAAGTGAATGACGAAAACATTGAGCCCAATGAAAATTTTTTGCAATGGTCCAAGAGAAAATTTGAGAACAAAGTCTTGGAGAAGATAGCAGAAGAGATTGCTACCAAATAGGTTGAACTTTCATCTCTTGTTGACATTCTTGAGGAAGTTGCGAATAATGTTTATTCTTTGTATAGAAGGTTATGTGATATCAAATTATTTACAAAGGATAATCAACAGCTTATTGAGAAGTTGCAAATAGATTTGAAGTCAACAATGAGCTCATTGAGCATGGATGCTAGTTCTAGCTCCATACATTTTGATAGGTTGACACATGCACAAAGAAGGTTAGCCGAGCTTATGGCTGAAGATGGCTGAATAAGGGCCAATTTGATAATGATTTAGACTAACCTGATACCTCATCTAGAGGTTATTCAGAAGGAACTTGCAGCTGCACATGAATTAGTCAAGAGAGATCCTCATCTCTCTATTGCAGATAGTTTGGTATGTCTAGCTGTCGAGCTAGAAATTAAGTTACAGGTTATGAAGTTTGTTAAGGATAGTTGGGATACAAAATTTGCATTAATATTACAACTTCATAAGCCATTTTTGGATAAATATAGCTTAAACCCTATAGTTATTAGTGACAAAAACAAGGGGGAAACAGATAAGGAAATAGACAAAGATGTGCAACAACAGGCATAATATTTTTTTTGGCATGTACCCTATGTAAATATTTTATGAAGACCGAGGTATAATATTAGGGTGAGTATGTTGTGTACTTAGGAAAATTTTTTGGATATAAAGAAATGGTAAGTGTTTTTGCTGCTAATATAAAAGGGGTAGATTGTTGATCTCTAAGTTTTGTTGATCATTAGTGTCCCACACTTAGTCATTTATCTAGGCAGGTTAGTCGGCCATCACTGTGACCGAGCTATCCAGTATAGGTTGAGCAGTAGTTATTTCCAAGCAGATAGTAGTTTCCAAGTTACACAGAAGCTGAGTGAAGTTGATCAGTTCATGTCGAGCGCCATAGTCTTCATATGCCGAGCAAGATAGTTTTATCATACATGTCAGGAATGACACAAACTTGAAGGTAAACTATTTTGAGCCAACTTGTTTGGGTATTTAATGTTTTCAACAGAGTTAATTACACATTAAATAATTTGATCCAATATGTGGCATAGAGCCAATCATAAAATTGGAATGCCCAAGTGGCATAAGTTTTTTATCTTGATCGTTGATCTAGATCTCATTACCAGATCCGTAAGGTATATAAGATTGCTTCTTACCCTAATTTCAAAGAAGGTGTGTGTGCATACAAAAGAGATATGAGAAGGGTTATTTTGAGTCAAGAAGCATAGATCTAGCAGAGAAACAAAGCAGTGAGAAGCAGAGTAAAGTTATATCAGATTATTAGATCAGAGAAGGTATTGAAAAGAGGAGATCCATCATCATCTGAGTGCATATCAAAGGATCAGATCTTGAGACATTCTAACAAGTGTATTAGGTGAAATCTCTTAATAGAGTGGTTCTAACAGACCTTTCTAAATCTCTTAGCCGAATGCTTAATTTATTGTAAGTTTAAATCCTTTTACAAGGTAGATTGTAATGATCTATAGCTCTTAACCAAGCATACCTTTAATCAGGTAGATTACAAGTTGTGATCAAACTTTGTAGCCCTAACAGGCAAACTTTATTGTTGTAGTAGTGAAGATTTTTTTTGGGTGTCATCCCCACCCCAGTTTTACCTTATTGGGTTTCTGGGTTACCAAATTTTGTGTCTTGAGTTACTTATTTTATGTTATGGATGCTACTAGTTGATAGATAAATTACATTTATGGTGTGGTTGTGGATCAGTTTGTTTTAAGTGTTAAAATTTATAAGATCTTATTCACACCCCCCCCTCAGTATCTTGATTTCCCATCTTGTATTTCCAATAGAGCACAATTCTATGATGATAGAACTTGCTTCCTCACTCTCCGATGCTGAATTTGAAGATGTCAAATCATGCACCACTGCAAAGAAAATGTGGGACAAACTCAAGCTAGGACATGGAGGAGATAAAAATGTGTTGAGGGCTAAAGCTGAAAGCCTAAGAGGAAAGTTTGATGACCTAAGAATGAAAGAAGGAGAAAACATCACTCAGTAAAGTAGAAAAATCAAAGAGGTTGTTAATGTTATCCGAGGAGTAGGAGGTGTACTTGAAGAAGAAATAGTGGTACGTAAAATTCTCAGAGCCTTACTGCCTATTTATGCTATTAGAGTATCTACTATACAAGAAATGAGAGCAGTAGAAAATAACAATGTTAGTCTAGATAGTTTGATTGATAGACTTATTTCATTTTAGATTAATAACTTTGACAATAGTGTCTTACCAAATATTGAGTCTGCATTCAAATCTTCTCTGAAAATAAGTAAATCAAGTCATAAACACACTATGAGAAATGATAGTGACAGTGATAGTGATGAACAAGAACTTGATGAAATTGAAGCACCAATGGCTAGAAGATTGCAGAGAGGCAAAGGTAGATACAAAGGTAAATTACCATTGGTATGTTTTAATTGCAAAGAGATTGGACACTTTGCTGCTAGATGTCCTAACAAGAGAAAAGAAGACAAAAACAATGACATATCTTATGAAAAGAAATTTTATAGAAGTGATGACTGAGATTACTAAAGCAACCAACAATCTGACAGAAGAGATAACCAAGACTACAAGGACAAAGGCTAGAAGGTTTGTTACCTGGCTGAGAACAAAGTTGAAAATACTGACACTGAATCTGATGAAGATATTGAGGTGGTATTTGTTTCTATGAAGGATGATTCAGATAAAGAAGAAAGGTATGTTGAAATTGCACTCATATCTAAGGTTAGTAAAAATAATGTATGGATTATTGATAGTGGCTATACTCACCACATGATTGTAGATAAAGAAAAGTTTGAAACTTTTGAATATTACAATGGTGGATCAATAAGAATAGGTAATGACTCACCTTGTCCAGTTGAAGGTAAAGGAACAATCATGTTCAATAATCTGATCAGATGTGAAAATGCATATTGGGTGAAAGGACTTAACAATAATCTATTGAGTGTTTCACAACTAAATAACATAGGACACTGAGTTGCATTTGAGAACAAAAAGTCAGAGATCTATAATGAATCGGGAAGGTTGATCGGTACTGGTGAACAAACAAAAGCTAACCTATTCTATCTTGATGATATAAGACCACTTGTTTATTGGCTAGAAATGAAGACATTTGGTTGTGGCATAAAAGGTTGTCATGTGAATTTTGACAACATGGTTAGGATAAGAAAGAAGAGAAAGGCAAGAGGCTTACTAAGCATGACAAAACCCGACCATGTCATGTGTAAGAATTGTTAAAAAGGTAAAATGACAAAGTCTAGTTTCAAGATCAAAACCTACACATCTAATGCTATTCTAGAATTAGTCCATACTGACCTATGTGGACCAATGAGAACAAAGAGCTACTATGGTGATAGATTCTTCATTCTCTTTGTTGATGATTATTCTAGGATGATGACTATTATGTTCTTAAAAGAGAAATCGGGAGCATTCAAGATGTTCAAATGGTATAAAGCTATAGCTGAAAAACAAAGTGGAAAGGAACTAAAATGTCTAAGGTCAGATAAAGGAGGAGAATTTATTTATGATGAATTCACTAAATTTTGTAATGAGCATGGAATTACAGGACAAGTTTCTGCACCGAGAACACCACAGAAAAATGGGATTGCTAAAAGAAGGAATAGATCAATTGTTGATTGCGCTAGAACACTGATGATTGAGAAAGGTATCACACAAACATTCTGGAGAGAAGTTGTCAGTACTGTTGTATGTACATTAAACTGAGTTTAATTGAATAAAGACACCAATAAGACACCTTATGAGCTATGGTATGGATACACAGCTAATGTAAGTTACTTTAGAATTTTTGGAAGTCAGTGTTATATTTTGAAAGATGATAGAAATGGGAAGCTTGAATCCAAAAATGATGAAGGAATATTTCTAGTTTATTCTACCAAAAGCAAGGCTTATAAATATCTTAACAAATTCTCTAACAAAATCATTGAAAGTGCAAATGTTAAAGTGGATGAATTTGTTGAGAAAAATGATGAGGAAGGTAGAAAAGAACTAGAAGATTACAATAGATTTGTCTATAGTGAAGAACTTGACACTCTACTTGAGCAATGGTGTATCACTATCGAGTGACAAAACAATGCAACTAAGCATCAGGCTGCACACACCGAAAATCATGAAATTGCTCACAATGATGTACCAAGTGATGAAGATCAAAATGAAGGTCAAGATGATGATCAGAATGATGAACAGAGATCTAAACCGGTACTTTTCAAGTATGTCAAAAGACACCATCCACAGGACCAGATCATAGGAGACAAAAAGGCTAGAATGAGAACAAGAAGTAAGTCACTGAACACTAGATGCTTGATTTGTGATTTTGAGCCTAAATCTGTCAATATTGCACTTGAGAATCAAGAATGGGCCAGTGCTATGAATGAAGAGATTGAGTAGATTGAAAAGAAAAAAACATGGACATTGGCACCTAGACCGAATGACAAGAATGTCATTGGTACCAAATGGATATTCAGAAACAAGCTGATTGAGAATGGAGAAGTCACAAGAAACAAAGAAAGATTAGTTTGCAAAGGATATGCATAAGAAGAAGGTATTGACTATGGAGAAACCTTTGCACCCATTGCTAGACTAGAAGGAGCAAAAATTATACTTGCTTATGTTGCTTTCAAAGGATTCAAAGTATACCAAATGGATGTCAAATTTGCATTCCTAAATGGAATACTAGAAGAAGAAGTATACATTGAAAAACTAGAAGGGTTTGTTGATCCTAACAAGAGAAAAATGATTTGTAGACTACACAAAGCCTTGTATGGATTGAAACAAGCACCGAGAGCATGGTATGAAAGACTTCACTCTTATCTCATAAGTATTGGATTTATAAGAACAAGTGATAATAGTAATTTGTATTAAAAGAAGATACTGATGATAACATTCTGATTGCTGAAATATTTGTTGATGATATCATATTTGGAGCTAATGATATGCTATGCAAATCATTTGCTGATAAAATGAGCAAAGAATTTGAGATGCCAATGTTTGGGGAGATCAAATTTTTTCTTGGTCTACATATTCTACAACAGGATGAAGGCATCTACATCACACAATCCAAATAAATCAAAGAAGTTTTGAAGATATTCAAAATGGAGGACTCCAAACCAGTTGGAGCACCTATGGTGACTGAATGCAAACTGACAAAGGAAGACAATTCAACTAAGGTAAATCAGACCTTATATAGATCTATGATTGGTAAACTCATGTATGTTGTACATACCCGACCAGATATAGCACATGCAGTTGGAATAGTTGCAAGATTCTCTGCTAATCCCAAGGAATCGCACATGACTGCTGTCAAAAGAATTCTGAGATATCTAAAGAATACTGAAGACTATGGTCTGTGGTATAATAAAGCAGACAAATTTGAGCTTCAAGTCTATACAGATGTTGATTGGGTTGGAAACATAGATGACAAAAAGAGCACAATGGGAGGATCATTATTTATGGGTGACAGACTTGTCACATGGATAAGTAAAAAGCAAGGATGCATATCACAATCCACTGCAGAAGCATAATGTGTGACTGTTGCTGCAAATTGCTCTAATATTGCATGGATCAAACAATTGTTGAAAGGTATGAATATGGAAATCCTTGATCCAGTGATCATCTATTGTGATAATACAAGTGCTATCAACATTTAAAAGAACCCTTTGATGCATGCTAAGACAAAACACATTGCTATTAAGTATCATTACTTAAGGCAACAAATACAAGAGAAAGAAGTGATACTAGAATATGTACAATCCAAAGAACAATTAGCAGATATATTCACAAAGCCATTGCCAAAAGATATATTTGAGTACCTAAGGAAGAGACTAGGGATCAGACCCTTGTCTACTGGTCACTAAGCTGACTAGGAGGCTGCATCATCCTATACATTATCAAAAGATCATTCATGTTGATGCAAGCAAAGAAATGGACTGCAATGATACATCAGTACAAGAAGGTACTTATCAGAACCGAACACCAGAGAAATTGTTGGCTACTAAAAAGCTCTATTGCTGATGGATAGGAGAGAGATATACTTTTGTTTGGAATTGTTGTCAAAGGGAGAGAAGAGAAATATCCATCAAGAAGAGGAATAGTCAAAGGGAGAGAAAGATTCAAAGAAACAACCATCCATCCAAGGGAGAGAATTGGAAAAAGTTAACACTACATATCTATCCAGGAAAGGGGGAGATTCTACAACAAAGGGAGAGATAGAATAAAAAGTTGATACATCTATCCAGTGAAGGGAATGAAGAATGAAGAAAGTACTCTGCAAGAATCAAATCTAATCTAGAAGAGCTTATCAAGAGTTAGATATTTGTATTGGTTATAGAACAAATATCTTGGGAGATTGATGAACTACAACTGATATATTTCATATTATGTTAGTAGTATGTTTCCAACAATGCCAAAGGGAGAGATTGATGAACTATAACTGATTGAATGTTTAAAGATGACAAGTTGATGATCACCAAGATGCAGAAAGTAAATGCAAGACATTAAATTAGTTAATGTATTGTATTGTCATTGATGTCAACTTGATATAATCTTATTGGTCATATACATATTGTCATAGACTTCAAGAAACCAAAGAGATAAAGTTTATATTATCGGTAAACATATAAAGCCAGTGTACACTGAGTTACAGTAAACACTGACAGACAGTGCACACCGACATATCAAGAACCCCGAGCAGTCACAGTGTATCCCAAGCACTGCAACCCCGAGCATAACTGAAATGAACCCTGAGCAATTCACAGTGTTGATCGACGGACAATGTTGATGCCCAAGGATAATTGAAGTCAATAACCGAGAAAACTAAGAGTTGATCACCAATCAAAACTGGAGTTAGGAAATGACAAAATACTTAGGTGGCAGAAGCTAAATATAGAGTTAACTGATTGATTACTTTGTTTTCATCGATAAGATAAACTAAGGATAAGAAGGAGATTTAAAGCACAAAAAACAAGGAGATATTTGTGGATTAAATCTAAAGCAAATCTTTAAAGATTAAAGTAATGCATGGCAAGATTTGCGAATCTAGAAAGCTATCTACATCAAAAACAAGAAGGACAATAAATGGTGAAATCATGTCTATATAAAGAGACAAGTAATTCATTATCAAAAGAGGAATGTTGAGTATAATTCTAGTCAAGATAGAAGTCTTCATGCAGATCTGATCATACATGTTGAGGAACATAGCCAAGAATTCTACAGATGCCAAGAAATAGAGAAGCAACAACATTCACCTAGCAGAAAGAAGGGGAGCAAAAGGAATTGAAGAGAACATTGATCATAAGAGGTATTATGGACTTATAATAGATCTGAACATCTGCAAGATTAAGTTGTATTTATGAACAGATCATTTACTATTTTAGTTTAACCATTGATTCAGAAAATCTCTTAACCGAGTGGGATTTAACCATCCTTATTATATTGAGATGCATCCTAAGGAGTATCAAAAGGTTTTCATGTTGAGAGCATAGTGAATGCTAGGTCAAGTGATAAACTGTTAGTTTTAAATCCTCTAACAAGGTCACACTTAACAGTGTGTTTGTAACCTTTAACAGGGTTGTCTCTTCACTGAGCTCACTTTAGAAGAGTGAAAAATTTTGGGTTACCGGTCCCAAGTGGTTTTTCCCTTAACAGGGTTTCCACGTTAAAAATCCATGTGTCAACTGTGTATATGGTTCATTTATTTGATGTTTTGCTTTACACATTACCAAAATAGGATTGGTCGGTAAACACTAAGTCTATTTACTAATAATCGGTAAAGGCAAAGAAAAGATAAATTGTTATTCGATAAAGCTAAAGAAAAGGATAAATAGTATATTCACCGAGCAGTATATATTTGATAAGATTACTTAAAGGCATACATCTTGTAGGAATAAAGATAACTAAAGGTTTTATACTTATTGTATAAAGTTTTGGTTGGATTATTGGATTAATTTTTGAGGTCACTAATTCACCCCCCCCCCCCCCCCCCTCTCAGTTATTCTAACACACAAGTAGTATAGATCAAGTAGATTCTGGAAGGGATTCAGGAGAAGGTGATTGAATCGGTGTATATCTATTGTGACAATGCAAGTGCTATTAAAATTTCAAAGAACCCGATGATGCACTCTAAAACTAAGAATATAGCTATCAAATATCATTTTCTTAGAGAACAGGTAAATGAAAAGGAAGTGAGGTTGGAGTATGTGCCAAATAAGGAGAAGGTTGTTAATATTTTCACTAAACCATTGCCTAAGGATAATTTTGAGTATCTAAGAGGTAGGTTGGCAGTCATTCCCCTATATGAGTTGAATTAGAAGAAGATGTAGTTGCATCAATCCAAGTGTATTCACTGAATATCTTTATGTTGGGATTGATGTTATGGGGCTACTCCTTAGGGGGAGTAGTCTATGTAGTCATGTGTTTTGGTTAGTCGGGTTTATTAGAGTATATATTAGGTGTGTTTGATGCCTTTTGCATTATTTTCAAAGGGGGAGAATGTATGAATATAAAGGGGGTGAACCCACAATAGTGGGTAACAATGTTTCGGAGGAGGCAATTCCTCCCAAAATTTGCGAACAGGCAGATTAGGTAGGTACTTTCGATAGAAAGTATTTTCTATCAAAATTAATTAGTTTCTATTGAAATTACTTTCTATCAAAAGTCCTTGATTAAGGAAAAATTGATGAGTTAAAACAACTAAGTACTTTCGATCGAAATTACTTTCTATCGAAAGTCCCTGAGTAAGGGCAATTTGTAGAGGTTTAGAAAATTCTGTAAATTTCATGGCTTCAAGGCTAAATCACAAGGCTCAAATGGAACAATAAGGAGACATCATTATGTATAGCACAAGTACTCCAAACAAGATTTCTAACGATTATAGATTTGACATTTTTTTAGTTTATTAGGTATATGATTTTTAACATTAATCGAATGTAGGTTTTTATCAAATATAAACCTCTAAGTTTGATGTTCAATGAAAATAGTAGAAAAGAGAAAAAAGTTGAAAAATAACAGTGCCCTTCGTCTTTGAGTCTACTTTCTATCAAAAAAAATATAAACTTGATAAATTCACGACAAGTTACAAGTTATGTAGTCAAGGTATGTCAAAATTATGATTTAGTCAACTTCAAACGTTAATAAAATATACAATAATCATGATAATGTCATCAAACCAATTGCATGCCCTTTGTATGGATGTTAAAAAACTAAATTCGAAAGAATATCATTGATATCTATTTTAGAAAAAAAAAATTATGCTCTATGAAAACACTGTAACTCTTTGAAAATGACATTTTTAGCAACATACAAGTTTTCGTGGGAGAAACAAAAAACCATTCAAATCAATTCAAAAAAAAAATTCAAAATATATTAAGAATCTAAATAGAAAATCTTAAAAGACTCTAGTTTACTTCATCTTCTGATTTCAAATGGTTTAACAAAAATATGCATCTGAATCTGAAAGTTTTTTTCAAAATGTAGAGTTCAGTGTCCTTTCAGGCAAAAAAGTGTAACCCACTATTGTGGGTTCACCCGGGAGAATGTGTAATTGTAAAATAGGTGGAAGACAGAAGTGGAAACATTTTATTCTCATTATATGATGTTGAAGAGAGTGTTACCATCAATTGAAAGTGAGTGTTTCCATAAATGCCAAAGGGTGAGATTGTTGCCATATCTTATACAATGATGGTAAGTGAGTTTTGGAGATGTAATGGTTAAATTTGATTATAGGATAATCAAATATTATATTGTCATTGATGTCAATTATTGACTTTGTGTTCTTAGTATGTTGCCAATCATAGTTTTAATGAAATTAAGGGTTGGGGTGAGTTTCAGTGGTTTCTATATTTATGGGAGACTTAGGTGTGTCTTTGGATGTCTAATGCATGATCGCTACTGCTAAAGTGATCTTATGAGAAAGTTCTGATTAGTTGAAGTATAACAGTGCAAGTGCTAGACCAATTAATGACAGGTGATAGATGATTTGAATTTCTTGTCAAATTTATGGTGTATCTTGTGGCGCGGTCATGGGATATGGTGGTAAATAATATTTAGATGCTACAGTTGCAACCGTAATTACTTTGAGTGACCAGTGTACAGGATAGGTGACCCGTGAGAAGAGATAGGGTTGTTAACTGGTTACAATATTTGTGTTCTTGAGCGATAGGTGATAAATATTTGATCTATGTTAAGGTTTTGGTGGAATCAATTGAGTTAGTTGTGAGCTAGTGACGTGTCTTCATGATTGGAGGTGATGATCTAGCATCACATTTCTTGATGCTAGTGTGTGGAGAATATTCTTGAGGAAGCTTGTGTTTGGTCAAAACATGTTTGACTCCTTGACATAAAATTATATGTAAATCATTGTATTGGTCAACACGGTATTGGAAAATGTTGTATGCATTTAGTTTTGGTATGTGGCGTGTTGCATTTGAGTGGGATACTTGAAATTCTAATTTAGGGCTTGATTAAGGCGGTGGAATTAAAAGTTCAATATATAATGGATGAAGTTGAAGGTTAAGAGTGTTGATTGTGTATTGAAAAAGTGCGGTGTAAGGTGCATGTTGCGATCAAGACAGAGAAGAGTTAGGTATGCTTAGAAGATATTATATGCTTCAATGGATCTAATAAAGTAGAGGTAGTGTTATTCTATAGATCATTCTTTCTATTTTTCCCTAACAGTACTAGCAGGTCAAATCCCTTAATAGGGTAAATCCTAGTAGATCTTTGTTGTAAATCCTCTAACAAGGTGACAATTTTTCAAGTGTTTAAATTCCTCTAACAAGGCTACTCTTAATAGGGTAAAGGTCTTAACAGGCCTAAGGTAAATCTCTTAACCATGTAGCACCTAATAGTGTTGTTGTAACTTCTAACAAGGTTAAGCTCCTCACAGGGCATACTTCAAAGAGTACATAATTTAGTGGGTACTAATCCCCATCGTGGTTTTTTCCCTATTTGGGTCTCCACGAGATAAATATGTGTGTCAAATTTGTGGATGGATTTGGATGCTTATGACTTTCATTTATTATTATTAAGGTTAATCTTGTGAATGTTGGTTTAAATTTTAAGATAGAGAGGTTTGGATTATTTGGTATATCACTTATTCACTCTCCCCCCCTCAGTAATCTGACCTCAAGACTAACAAATTCCTCAATAAATTTATTAATTCGACCCTGATTTTGGGAGTGAGATTTTTTCCAATGTAGACTTCTTTAGATGTATGATTATTTCCAAGGTTTATCTTTTCAACATCATCCTTGCTTGTAGGACTTGACTTCAACTCCACCCTGTCCTTATTGTAGAAAACTCTCTCTAATGCAACTAATCCTTTTGGGATTTTGTTGGTCTTTAATTGTACGACCTCTTTTCCAAATAAAACCTCTTTCCCTTGATCCCTTTCCACATACACATTCCAATCTATGGACTTGTTTTCATATTGATCTTCACATGTGAGTAATTGCATTATATCATGATCATCTTCAAATGCCTGCCAATTCTTAACATTGTCTAGTATCGCTGGTCTTGTTTTGATCTAACTTGTGCTATGTTTTCAAATAGAATATTATTGTGCTTGATAGCCAAGTTAGCCATAAAATCTGCTAGAATAATTCTAGATATGTCTATCCAATTAACTGAGAATGCATCAAAAAATTCTATTTCATCCCAAACTTCATTCCTATAACATTTTAATTTTGAATTTTTGGTAACAAACTTATTCCTAACTTGAGACATAATCAATTCAGAATCTCCATATACTTTAAGTATTTTTATTCCATCTTTATTAACAATTCTAAGTCCTAACATAAGTGTTTCATATTCAGCTACATTATTTGTACAATCAAATATTAAAAGAAAGGAGTATTCAAAATATTTTCTAATAGGAGAAATAAAAATTACTCTAGCACCATTGCCCTCTTTACTCCAAGCACCATCAAAGTACATTTTCCATATTAGTTCTTGATCTTTTTTAGCATGAATTTCATTTTGTTTAGTATTTTGCATTACATCTTTAGTAAGACTTATTTTGAAATTGTTCATGTCGGTATATGGAAAAAGCAATTAACCTTCTCTGGATCAACATCTTCAATGATGTATGATTATCTAGGCTCCCTGTCAATTCTCACTACCCTGCCATTCACTGGAATAGTAGCATAAGATATATCTAATTGAACATGACCACCTACTAGATTGGACCATTGCCTAGATAGAAGCATTCCATAATTGGAGGGTACTTCTACCACAGTAATGTCAATTATATATGATACCTCAGGACAAGCAGGGAATTTAAATTCTACATTTTTTTATTCCAACCACAGGCACATATCTATTATCCATAGCATAACATCTTCCACAAGTGGTATCAACTTTCATCCCAAGTTCTTTCATAACTTCAAATGACATGATATTTATTGTTGCTCCTAAGTCTATCATACAATTCTTAACCAACTTATTATTAATTAACAATGTAAGATAAAAATGATCTACTTGTGCTCCATTTTTAATAACAGAGGTGCCTAGATAAACATGTATAGTCAGAAAATGGAAGCACTTCCATTATAGACTAGTTTAGCCTTCTGAGTAAGTGGTTTTGGGGTCATGTCAAGAAACTTGAATGGGTTCCTTATCTAGACCTAGCTTTTCCCTGTTCTGCCCCTTCTTCTACTTCTTTCCAACCTGATTTTTGCATCCTGGACTGCAGATCTGAGATCTTTAACCTAAGGGTTAGGGTCGACCTTTTGGGTCTATGTCGACCTCGACCCTGACCTAGGTAAAGGTCGACCTCGACCCTGACCTAGGTCAAGTTTGACCTCGGCCCTGACCTAGGTCAAGGTCAACCTCAACCTTGACCCAGGGTTCAAATCTCAGGGTCCCACAGTTTCTAGATGTCGGTCTTTGCAAAAGTTAATTCCCACTTCTGGGTCGGCTGTTTCGGGTTCCAAAGTGTCGATTCCTAAATTATATTTAATATAGGTCCTCTCCTAGGGGTAAAGGCTTTAATGAGAATTTAATTATCCTATGTTGACCTCCTTAGAAGATTGTGCCCTAATTTCATATAAAAGGGAGCTTTTCTCCTCTCATTTTCTCTAAGTCTTCTAATGGTGATCAAGCATTCTCAAACTATCATCAAGTGAAATTATAGCAAGATAAGGAGAATTAATTAAAGCAAGCATTCATCCATCCTCAAGCATTCTAGCATCTATTTTTATGAAGGAGATCCATTGGAGGCCATTGAAGGATTCAAGCTACATAGTGCCCTTTTGGTGATCTCTCCATCCGCCTTCTTCCAAGCCTCTTCCAAATCAAGAAACCATTCAAGACTTGGTGTTGGAGATCTACAATAAATTGATTGAAGACATCCTACATCCTACATTCTAGATCCATTGGTGCATACATACTTGTGGATTCAAGGATTTGAATCCTCCACAAGGACTTTTACAAGCAAGGTGAATTTATGCATTTACTTTTTTTACTTCTGCAATTTCAATTATATATATT
>MU225975.1:1139436-1180142 GCA_018584345.1 Thuja plicata | reverse complement strand
TCTATTATGTGATATCCAATCATACATGAAAATTTTGGTTTACATTGAGGATCTATGTCCTTGATCATAACCTATTTCTTTGTTTTTCATTGGGTTTCCATGGTTGATAAATCTCTCACCTTGGAAACTGAATACTATGCTATCCCTCACAAAGGTTACTTTTTCACTTCTTTCATGATACCTCTTTGCATTCGTCCCTTCCATGGCCTCATAGGAGTTGTGACCTTCTTGGCTTGGACTCCAGGTGTTGTCTATGGATATTGTCTTGATGTTGAAGAAGGCTTTATCCTTGATCTTTTCTTTCCTTAATATGTTAAAATAGTATGTAATTTTCCATATTAAGGAGGGGGGAATATACACGGCCTCCCTCATTTTATATTATGCATTTTTGTTCTAACATTTTGTTTTGCAACATGCTAAATCCTTAGAAGGTAACGCACATAAGTTGCTAAATCCTGAAGGGACGTGCATTTTTACTTTTATTTTTGCTAAATCCTTGGAAGGTAATGCACATAAGTTTCTAAATCTTGAAGAGATATGCATTCAATTACAATTAAATATGCTAAATCCTCGGAAGGTAACACGCATAAGTTGCTAAATCCTAAAGAGATACACATTTTACAAATGTATTCCATGGTGATATAAGAATATGGATCCATGAGTACTTCATAAAATCCATCAAAAGATGCACTACATACATGCACAAAGCTGCCAGAAGGAACAAAACCTTATGGGGTGACTATCAAGTGCTTGCTTGGTGGGCCATCCTTTCCTTTTTGTGGTTCACAGTGAGATACACACATCTTACTGGGTGAGCTAACCACTCCTCTCTCTCTCTCTCTCTTTCTCTTTGACCGGTGATGTCTCTCTTATCATGATCTTAGGGTTGATAAATACTTAAGTCCCTTGGGGGCTTTAGGATTTCTTTGTCCCTTTTGATTCCATTAAGATTGTCCTTTCTCTATGCTCTCCTTTACCAAGAGTTTGTATTGAGTCCATACTCTTGCTAAAGTGGGGGCTAAATGTCTAGTCGAAAAATGAAAGCACTTCCATTATAGATTGGTTTAGCCTTCCGAGTAAGTGGTTTCAGGGTCATGTCAAGCACCTTAAATGGGTTCCTGATCTAGACCTGGCTTTCCCCTGTTCTGCCCCTTCTTCCACTTCTTTCCAACCTGATTTTTGCATCCTGGACTGCAGATCTGAGATCTTTGACCTTAGGGTCAGGGTCGACCTTTTGGGTCTATGTCAACCTCGACCCTAACCTAGGTCAAGGTTGACCTCAACCCTAACCTAGGTCAAGGTCAACCTTGACCTTGACCCAAGGTTCAAATCTCAGGGTCCCACAGTTTCTAGATGTCGGTCTTTGCAAAAGTTAATTCCCACTTCTGGGTCAGCTGTTTCGGGTTCCGAAGCGTCAATTCCTAAATTATATTTAATATAGGTCCTCTCCTAGGGGTAAAGGATTTAATGGGAATTTAATTATCCTATGTCAGCCTCCTTAGAATATTGTGCCCTAATTTCATATAAAAGGGAGCTTTTCTCCTCTCATTTTCTCTAAGTCTTATAATGGTGATCAAGCATTCTCAAACTATCATCAAGTGAAATTCCAGAAAGCTAAGGAGAAAGAATTCAAGCAAGCATTAATCCATCCTCAAGCATTCTAGCATCCATTTTCATGAAGGAGATCCATTGGAGGTCATTGAAGGATTCAAGCTACATAGTGCCCTTTTGGTGATCTCTCCATCCGCCTTCTTCCAAGCCTCTTCCAAATCAAGAACCCATTCAAGACTTGGTGTTGGATATCTACAAGAAATTGATTGAAGACATCCTACATTCTACATTCTAGATCCATTGGTGCATACATACTTGTGGATTCAAGGATTTGAATCCTCCACAAGGACTTTTACAAGCAAGGTGAATTTATGCATTTACTTTGTTTACTTCTACAGTTTCAATTATATATATATTTGAGGTTAATTCCAAAACTGGGGTTTGACTAAGGCAAACCCCTCCCCCCAAAAAAACAAACCTCTTTTTCTTGTAGGTATAGGTTCGGGACTATGGATCTGAACCCAGATCTGGATACCCTTTTCGGCAAACTTTTGAGATCCGCAAACAGATTTTCTGTCAGACCTGTGCAGGTCAAGGTCGACATTATTTGGTTAGGGTCAACATTTGTGGGTCAAGGTCGACCTTTTTCATAAGACGGAGTCAGATCGGAAAAAGATTTCTGGGTTTTTTTCATCTCTGCGTTTCGGTTCTGGATCATACTTCAGTTTTTCCAAAAATAGAGTACAGACCCTAGAAAATAGCATTCTTTGATCTATAATATTTCAAGGTTAGTGTATTTCTCCTATCCATTTCAATTCAAATCCTTAATCATTCTAAATCTATCACACATTCCTTTCCATAAAATGGGGAATTTAAGACTTTCCTCGTTGCTCTCATTTCTAAATGATTGATTCATTTGTGCGTTGATCCTTTTTGGGTTGATCAATTTGGATCTTTCCTTTGTGCATCTTGGGATGGAAGAGGAATATCTTATATTTTCCCCCATAGATTTCAAATGTTACATTTTCTATGTTACAAAAAAATTGGTGGTTCTTTCATTACTTGTTCCTAATTAGACTATTCTTTAGAAACATCACCTACATTAGACAATATTTTTGAAGTTTCACTCTTATATTCAGGAATTTTCATCATTTCAAGCAAGGGAATATAAATTTTCATCTGTAATAATGCATTAGATATAAAAGAATTACCAAATGAAGAATTTATACTGACTTAGGCTTGTCTATTGGTTTTTTTAACCTTGCATCTTCTACCTGTTGTTCCTACTTTGAGCTTCATTTTTGCTCTTCTTCAAAGTGCTCACTTGGCTGTCATTCTACTTTGGTACTTTGGCATATATTCCAGCAAGCTTTCCTTGGTCTGCATTCATTGTCCTGCTCCTTAACTCATAATTACTCCTTTCTTGTGCTAAGGCTGCAATAGTATATGCTTCCTTTTCTTCATAGGTTATCTTCCTCAAAGTTGGGATTTCATTATCTAAAAACACTTGTTGTGCATTGCAATGATGGTTTTTCCTTCTTGAATCACTATCTGGTATGCATTCATCATCAGAATTTCAATCATCATTTTCCCATAATGGCTCTATTGAGATTGTATTTACTATAGGTTGTTGATCTTCATCCTAATTTTCTTCACTGAGTAAACTTTGGGTAACCCTATTTTTAGGATCATGTGGCAATCTATAAGCATCACACCATAGTTCACTTCTACCAAATGGTTATTTCTCCTTAATGGATTTGGGGTCTCCTTAGTATTATTTTTTCTTTCAGGCTTTCCATCCTTCAAGTTTGTGTTATATGGCATGTCATGCAATCTAGGCCTGTCATTTCTATGAAATGGTGGTTTGTCATTTCAGGCATGTTTAGTTCTCAAATCCTTAATCATATCCATGATTTCTTTTAGATCATCCTTCTTTGGAGCCTTAGGGTTATATAATTTTACATCCTCTCTTTTGTTTACCCTCCTAGCAACTTTTCTATCATTTTCAATAATAGCAAATGTTTTGAAGGCCTGCTACAATGAGGTTGGTCTGTGTGACCTAATCTCATAATGGGTCTTACTGTCGAAAGAATTTAAGTAAAAATCAATTAGGATATAATCAACAAGCCTAATATCCCTTGGTATTATATTCAACACTTTATTAAATTTTGCCACATATTCATTAAAGTTATTCTTAATGTTGGTTAGTTCATGGGATGCAAAATAAATGTCATTATGATCACCAAATTGTTCAATAAATCGAGTTGCAAAATCATGACAACTTATGATTGATCTATCAAGGAGCCCCCTTCACCATTCACCAACATATTCCACTAAGGACTGTACAAAAAATTTCATAAATACATCTTCATGGTGTAATTCAAATTCTTCAATAGTATTCTTCAAATTGACAACATGTTGTTTAGCTGACTCTGTTCTATTTCCAATAAATTTAGGGATAGCGGTCCTGAATTAATTTTGAATAGGATTTGGATACCCTACTATCCCATTAATATCTAGTTTCCTATATCTTTCTATTACCATAGGATCTCTTAGTCCAACATTAATTCCGCCATACTTATTATTCCTTAAACCATGATTATGATGATTCATATTTCCCATGTTTTTCCCTCTGTGATTATTTTCGCCATTATGTTGATTACCACCATTTTGTTGATAACCACCATTTGCCTTACATTTTTAGCATTGTGATTTCTACTATTATTTGGTTGTCTCCAACGTCTATTTTGTTCACCACCATTTCTATTTTTGTTCCTTTCTCTGTTGTTAGGCTCAAACAATGGATTATTATGACCATTATTGAAGAACTATTCACCATTATTCCTATGAGGAGGGCTATTCTTAGGAACTATGTTATCATTAGTGCTATCTTCTATTGATATATTTAGATCACTTTTACGTTTTCCCAACTTTTTCAAAACTTCATCTGGTTGTCTTTTAATGACTTTAGCCATTTTCCTATCATTAGTGTCTAGATCAACCAACTTACAGAAAATTGCATCAAATTGATGATAATATTCTTCATCTTCTTCCTCTTGATTTATTTCTTTCATGGGATTACGATCATCCACATCTATGTGAAATAAGGGATTCTTATTTTCATCATCACCTTGAGGGCCATATTCATGAAAATCTACTCTCACCCTATCAGGGAAATTCTTAAATCCTGCAAATGTCATCTCTGAATCTGATGTCTTATTTCTTTTCAAATTTCTTTTGAGATTTAACTGAGTGTGATTACTTTTCCCCTTATGAAGGGATCTTCTACCCCACATGTACTTCAAGGACAAAATGTCTAGGGTCTTCACTTACTCTCTTGCAGAACAAAATACTAATCATAAACTAAATTATAGAGTCACCACCTCATATGGAGGAAATCATCATTGGCTGATCTGGGTTCATATCTCTAGTAGATTCTACACTTGGTTACCAAAGATTCTGAAGGTTAAGATAAACTCCCCAGCAGAGTCACCAATTTGTTGTGTAACTCGGATGGGGTAAACTGAATAATCCAATCTTTAGCAAATTAACACCAAAGCTTCTAGGTAAACTTTAATAATATTTTTATGAACAACTCCCCATTATATTTGCTAATATGTTGGTTCCCAAAACCACATATTGGAAATACAAGAGTTTTTCCACTCCTCTTAAAGACTTCTCAATCGGTTTTGGCCAACGAACAAGAATGATCACTTGATCAAATTCCCCTACACTTTAGGCTTCGCTAAACCAAGGCAGGTACACCTCTACCTCAAACCCAATCTGTTGGTTGGAGGATTTTGTATAGAAGATTAAAATTCAGTGATCTCTCGAGATGGAAATGGTTCTTGAGGTGGATCTATTTTGATTCCCACAATACTTAGACAATTTTTTAATTCTGAAACACTTTCTTAAAAGGGAATGCTTGTAAAAATAAATACTTTGTTGTATAAATGATTCATGAAAATTGAATATGATTTCTTGATTTAGATTTCTCTGGAGATATTTGATTAAATTACCTTAGATCAATATCAGACTAGCGCCTTATCTTTTACTGATTATTATCAATTCAATTAAGTGACCCTATGTATAACCATGTGAGACCATTTTCATAACTTACTCTTAAAGCAAGACCATCACTCCAGAGGCATCTATATACATTAATAATTTAAATTTTGTTGTTAGAGTTATTCTTATGGATTTTAACTTCCTCACGAAAGACAAATAAGATAGAGTGAAGTCTTGACAACCAATCTTCAATCTGATGATCGAACTGAAACTTAATACAAATTATAATGATATAAGATAGCACATTGAAGCATCTAAATAAAATAGATTATCACAGAGAAGTGATCAATTAAATGAAGAGATCGATACCAATAAAGATGAAGGAATAACTGAACTTGTATTGAAATAAGTATAAAGTAATCCAACTAGTTACAAACTATATGACTGTTCTTCTCCAACCGTGTATTTCCAAGAGACAAATTCAAAATTCCTTGTATAAATAATAGTAGAAATTATGGTATCATCCTAATCTAGACAAAAGATCCTCCATATATAGATGAGGATTCAGTTCTATATGAAAGGGCATACCCTTTCACCAAGAGACATAATTTATCCTAACTAATAACTACTTGACTAACTGACATAACAGATAAATTACATAAAGACTCATTGAGACAACATTTTGAAAACATGTAGAAATAAGAACTAATCCCCCAACAGTTTTCCATATCTCTTGATATGCTCTAAGTATCTCTCAGAGGCATAAGTATTTGTATCGTGGATGATATCCCTGACTATGATCTCCAACATGATGAACCATTCTATTTGTGCAATGGCTTCTTTCAACTCTATCACATTGGTTTAGGAAACATCAAGGGAAACACTGAGGAAACCTTGGCATTCTCCAATCCACTTATCCTTGTCGTTAAGATCCCCCTTCTGACCAACAAATGTTGGCAGTCCTTTTTTGATTGCACCTATGAACTCTTCATATTCTTCTTCCAACTCTTCATCAAACTTATCATGTTTTGCAATCACCTTATTGATCTCTTCAATTTCTTTTGTATTAGCCCCTTCTAAATTATTCTCATGTAACTTTACACCCAGTCTGTTCTTGATCCTGTTATGAGCCACAATATTATCCATATTTTTTCTATATGCCTCCCAAAGATTTTCCAAATTAATTTTTCAGTTTCTCCAACCTTTTGTTTAGCGGAAAAGCAACAGTATCATTTCTTAAACTTTGCATTTGCTTAACCAACCGCTGATTTTCCTTCTATTTTCAACTTCTTCGACTTATATTTTGAACTCTTTGCAGGACTTTTACTTCCTGATGCACTAGATGCCTCCAACTATGCAATTATAACTTCTTGTGTATCTTTTGTAAATTACTTCACTATTTGTAACCCCTTTTCTTTTGCAAACTTTTGTGTTAGACAATCTCAATTATATGATAAATGCATCAAACTAATAGCTTGTAATGATAAATACTTCATAAATTTTTCCTTGTGTGAATCCTTGGATCCACAAGATGCATGCATTTAATATAAATCCTTTATTTTAGTTTTGCATTTTGAACTCATATAACAATGGCTCTTCATCGACATAAGTCTCTCCGATGTGTATGTCTTTGGCACCATCGGGGTAAATCTCTTCCTCCCTCTCCGAAGTCTTTATATCACTTTCCAATCGGCATAGTTAATACTGATAAATTCATCTGGGGTCAGCCAAGTTGTTGAAATGATATACCGATGATGATAGTTATACCGATGACAATTTATTAGGGTAATCCAAAATGGTAAATTGGCTACATCAGCATATACTCATATGATGACTATACGACAACTTAGCTTCACTTTGACCATCGAGATAATATAAGTTGATGAATTCTTTCTCCTTTGATTAGAGTAAGTTAACCCACTAGTATCATCGAGTATCGAGGTAGCTCAAACTATGTTCTGGCAATGGACATAGCTACACCGATGAATCTCTTGGTATAACTCCTCCCGATGCTTTTTTTCTTTCAGCAGCCTCAGTTACCTCTTATCGCTATAGGTTTTATCGATGTGCTCATTAGGCATCGGGGAAACCCAAAATAACACACCCCAATCACCAACGCTATGCTGATGCCCTTGATCATTGTAACACCTACCGCTAGACACTCCTTCCTTTTTATTCATCTGAGTATTTCTTACCGATAAATTCATTGGCTATCAGCAAGACAATATTTCTACTTTTTTGCTAGTGTATTTTTCGCCAATGGGGTTCATCGGTGTATGTTATATTGACTTGATGTATTCCCTTTGCTTACTTGTTGTTGTCAGCTTAACTCACACCGATATGTTTTATTCCTTATTTCCCATCTCTCCATCATTATATGTTATCCCAACCACATGTTTCTATTTTATTCTAAGTGTTTCCATCGGGTTGACTCTTGTTGATAATGCAAATCTCTATCAGTACAACTTTTTCTTCTCTTCCTACATACAACTATTTATAATCTTCTTAATTGGTTCACATAAATTGAAAACAAAACCTCTTTTGCAAGTAAGAGATTTAGTGTTTCCTGATATCCTTCCTTTTGGTACTTTGGCTTGAGGTACTTCAGACTTTGAAGCATACATTTTGGAAAAATTTGTTAGAGTGAAAGTCTACCCGTGGAAACCATCTTAGAACACCACATGCCTCTTCTTCTAAGGAATATTGGTAACCATTAAGAAGAATAAATTCATAGGTAGTCATGATCACATTTTCAGTCACTCTTAGAAATGTCTGATAGGCTTCCTCTCCTTGAACCTCCAACTTGAGAAGACATCTTTCCGCCTCGTCTGATCTCACTGCTACCCTTAAGCTTCCCAATTGATGGTTGGTTTTCAAGAGCCAAATCACATATGGATGAGAACTGATGACATGAGATCATTTGTCTACACACAAAGAACCAACAGTAACTATTCTTATAGAAATGAACAAATAATGTCCACATAAGATTGTAAGTACCTAAGATCATAATGAGTATGCCTAAGAACCAAAGTTCATTCAAAACATGAGCTTTAATCAATCTATATGTAAAGAAAAACAAAGTGGAATTTTTTGTGCTAACAGGTTCATTCCTAACCTTGCTACTATGGTTAAACCTCTTGCAAGTATGCTAAAGAAGAATGTGGTATTCAAATGGACCAAGGAAGGAAGGGCAAGTTTTGAGGAGATAAAAATGAAAATTGCATATGATCCTACTCTTGTCAACCCTAGTTTTGACAAGGATTTTATCCTATATACTCTTGGAGGAGAATCAAGTATATCAGTTTTTTTGACGCAGCTAAATAAAGAAAACTTGGAGCAGCCCATTGCTTTCTTTAGTGAAGGGCTTAAAGACTATGAACGTAGGTACAACTATATAGAAAGACAAGTTCTTTTTGTCATAAGAGATCCTAAAAAGTTTAAATATATACTATCTAATAACGAGATCCAACTCTTTGTCCCACATGTAAGTGGAAAATACTTCCTTTTGAATAAGGACACCAGTGAGAAGAGAGCTAGATGGATCACTAAAGTCATGGAGTATGACATTGAAATCAAGATCACCAAGCTTGTGAGAGGCAAAGGCCTATGTGAACAAATGGTCTCATCTTTTGAGACACCTTCAGAGGCTTCCCTTATTTTGCAAGTTGAGAAACCAGATGAGAATGAAAATAAGAATGATTGGTTGTATGACATGATTACCTTCTTGGTAGAAGGAAGATATTCATAAGGCCTAAACAAATCTAAAAGAAGACAGTTCAGATTACAGTCCACTCCTTATGTCTTAATGGATGGTATACTATTTACAAGGTATTCTAATGGAGTCCTACTAAGATGCATCAATGAAAATCAAATCAATATGTTGTTAGAAGAGTTTCATGATGGCACCCAGGTCATTACTTCTTAGCAAGGATCACAACTATAAAAATAATGAGGGCTGGCTACTATTGGCCGACCTTATTCAAATATTCTCATCATTGGTGAGAAAGTGTAAGAAGTGTGCCTTCTTCTTAGGCAAAAAAAGATTGGCTTCCCTTCCTCTTCATTATATTCAATCATACCAGCCTTTTACTCAATGGGGTTTGGATTTTATTGGTCCAATAAATCCACTCTCTAGTTCTAGTCACAAGTGGATCTTGACAACCATAGATCATTTCATAAGGTGGAAAGAGGTAGTAACCTTGAAGGATGCCACATAGTCTTCAGTGGTTGAATTACTTGATGGAATTGTAACTAGATTCGGTACTCCTTCAACCATCATATCAAATAATGTTAAGTCTTTTTTTAGAACTCGTATTAGCTCTTGGGCAGTTGAACATGGAATATATGTGAAGACATCTTCAAATTTTTATCCCCAAGTGAATGGTATAACCGAGTCCTCTGACAATAACCTCATAAGGATAATCAAGAGGAAAATTGAAGATAATCAAAGGTCTTGGCATACTAAATTAAGGACAACCTTATGGGATGACATAATTATACCTAATAGAACCATTGCAACTCACCTTTCATGCTAGTATATGGAAGAGAAGTAATGCTTCTCTTATCACTTGACTTGCCCTCTCTTGAATTAGCTCATCTATTGGAGCTAGTTGAGGATGATGCTATGATAGTTAGATTGGCTAAAGTAATGAAATTAGGGGTATGTGCACCAAGTTGTGAGTCAAAAAAGTGGACACATGTTTAAAAAAAATTTAAATTTCATATGACCCAATCGGGTTATTGAAAATTTGAAATTGTTCTAGGCTTGGTAACCAAGCCTAGAAAACATTATTAAAAAACTTTATTTGTCTCAAAACCCGATCGGGTTCTGAGATGTTTCTAATAACCCGATCGGGTTCTGAGATATTTCTAATAACCCGATCGGGTTATTAGAAACATAATATATTTTGGAAATCTCACAGCTTAGGCCAATCTAACGCCTAAACTGTGGAGCAACAGAGTAAAGGAGGGAAAAAAGCATCAAACCCTGATCATGTTTTGAAGAAAACAACATTTCTTCTACAATTTGGACATTTTCAAGTAATGGCGTCCGTAACAAAGGTATGTTTTTTTGCATTTGTAATCAAATTAGGTTATGATATTGATTTTTTGTTTTCTTTTATTAATTTTGTATCAGATTCATCAAACAACCCAAGAAGAGGAAAAATAAATGAAAGACCAGCCCCCGTAAACCCTCAAAATTCTCCTCGTCCACCACCATCGCCACCCATAAACCCTCCTCACAATTCTCCTCATCCACAACCATCACTACCCTAGACCCTCCACATGTGCCATTAGGTCATGTAAATGCAACACAAGAGGACCTCATGCAACGCCTTAACCAAAATAGTGCACAAATTAATATATAAGTCAGTAGGTTGAAGGCTTCTGATCTTCAGCATCACTCTACCCTTGCCACTACATTAGAACAAATGTCCAATAGTGCAAATGAGGTGTCTCAAGAGGTGACAAAATGGGGTTCATGGAGGGATAGATGTCATACATATTATGCTAATGGTTTATCATATGAGGATGTTAAAAGAAAGGCCATACAAAAATGTGACATATGTGCCCTTTTTACCGATCCTAATACTAGCACCTCCCTAGAAGATAATACAAAATGGTTTCCTATACATTGGTGTGCTAATAGGGGGATGAAATTATCTTTTTGGGATAGGTGGTACATGGTGTTTATTCAAACACCTTGTAATAATAATGAGGTGCCTTAATATTTTTTTAGGAAGCTATACTGTGAGTTTATCCTCAGCAAGAAGCCAAATTACTTTGACTTTCGTGAGTTCCAGGGTAGAGGGAGAGGCTCTGCACAGGATAGACCTGGGGCACGTAGGATTACCCGAACACAAGAGAGGAGGTGTACTATGAGAAAACCCCTCATTCATGTTGTGGTCCCAGTAGTGGTAAAGGAGTCTATGGATATACAAACTCTTCATGTAGTTGCATCATTGACTGATGTCATTATCCAACATGACACTCAGTTAGTTGGAGGAGAGGATGGATCAATGCCTACGCCACCTCCATCTTCATTAGATGTGCCATTAGGATCATCCCATCCCATGCCAGCTCCATCGTCATCAGATGCACCTTTAGGATCATCTCATCCCATGCCAGCTCCATTGTCATCAGATACAGTTGTAGGGTAAGCCCAACCCATTGAGCATATTTGCATAAGTTGTAATGGTATATGTGATGGGGTAGATATTCAGACAAGTGTGGATGGTTTGACATCCCATTCATGTGTACATTATGGGAGAAGATGTCAGACATCCACTATTGAGGATATGGCCCTCACAAATGATCTGTTGATAATGGTGTATGGTATAGAGCCAACACAGGTTTGTTTAAATTTGTTTTTTGACATGTTATTTTAATTAATTACCTAAATATGTTAAAAGTAAATAAATTTTTATGTATAGAAGAATCTAAATTGATACATGAATAATATGCATTGCAGGGTGTAGCTAGTGGTACGAGCACACCAAGGAGTGCTTGTTCTAGTAGACATGGAAGGGTAGCTCGAACAACTGAGGTAATTTTTTATAAATATTCATAAAATTGAATAATACATTATTTTCAAAATATCATATCTTAATGACTTTAGCCCTTTAGGCCAGATTATCAACTTTTGACAATTTTATATTATTCTTGTATCTTTGTTGCAACTATTACCTTTCTAACTTCTACTACATTTTAAGATCACAATGAACTTGTTACACCATATGTGAGCATTACATCAATATTTAACACCTTTTAATCCATGAACCCCCAAATTGACCTTTTAGACCAATTGTGCCAATAAGGCATTATATAGCATCCTATTACATAAAGTGACCCTTAGGCCATGTAAACATGTGAAATGACTTTTATTGATCTCATTACATCCACAAATGAACTTTGATGGTCTTTGTTTAGTCTTCCCCTTCTAGGGTCTTCTAGGTGACCCTGTCTTCCTTCTTCCTCCCTTGGTGCTTTGCACCATATTGTATTGTTGATTTCATGTATTGGTGTATTAGTGTATGTTTGTTTTCTATTGATTTATGGTTAAATAATTTGTTCTAATGTAATTCAACTCAAGGAATTCATAAAAGGATGGTACTCCCTTAAGGAATTAGGTTGAATGCAAAGGCTTCAACAAAGATCCTTGGCTTTTGGTAAACTAGACATCATACTTTTGAACAAGTTCACTTCATTGTCCAACCATCATGACTCAAATTTAGTTGAACTCCCACCCTCCATCCTTGGACTCAATTAAACCAATGCTGAACTCATACATAGAATCATACCCCAACCAATCACTTATTGGCTTCTGAATCAACCTTGAAAATCATTTGGAACATCCAACAATCATTCTTTTACTCTTGTTTCTTGTTCAAAATCATGAATATAATCTCTGATTGTTCACTGATTGTAAATGTCCTTAATCCTTAAATACACCTCCATGACCTTTTGAAGACTCCCAACATATAAATTCTAAGACACACCAAGAACCCCTCAAATTATCACAAGGTCCTTATCCTATCGGTCAAAGCACATTTACTTGCTAGTTCAGTAAACTCTACTCTCTGGAATTTCACTCTCATACTAGGACAGTCCCCACATACTAGCCTATATCTTCACCATAGACAAGAACCCCTTTATACCCTAGGTTCATAAGCACAAAAAATATTTTCATTATTTCCCATACCACCTACTCTCAACCTAAAAGCAATCCAAATCCCCCCATGCTAAGGGTAAACACACTAAAACATACTCAATGTCAGGCTACAACAGTCATATTACCTATTGTAAAAGTGGCCCTAACCTCTGACCTCCACGAATAAAATCAAGACCATCCTTCTATAACTGTGACTACAAATTTGTTAAAGAATAGTCTTGTGTGTGAAAGAAGAGAATTTTTTTATATTGTAATAATGGTTTGTAAAATTTGTTCATAAAATTATGATAATAGAGTTGTGGAGAATAAGCATTTGTGGAATTCAAGTGAATCATAATCTTGATTGTAAACTATTGATTATATTTATTTGGTTTTTTATAGGGCTTGTTAGGGGCTCAGATTTATGAGATTGATGATGTCACCCTTTCTGCCATTGACTATGGATTACAGAGCTATGTGGTATCATATTTTGCACACCTCTTGTTTATAGTTTTAATTGAACCCATGTGGTATCATATTATTTCTCTTATGTTAATTTTGTTTTTGTTAGCCTATCCCACCAAGCTTGAGGTCATTAGGAAAGAGGAAGAAATCATCGGGGACACTGAAACAAAAAAAAAAAGGTAATTAAGTCCAATTTAAGTATATTTGTTGAAATGTATTATGAATATTTCAATGTAGTCTATATTGATGAATGCACTTGACTTGTTTATTGTATACATGTAGAATCAATTGGGTTTCACTAAACTAATGAATGCAACAGACACTGCTGATGTTCAGGAGAGGGAGGAGGTAACATGTTTTCATATTTACTTTCAATCACATTTTTGTTTGTTCAAAATATTTTAGAAATCATGTTCCTCTATTAGTATGTCATTTGCTATGACTTTTCATACATGAATTGGTCATAGCTGCCTTAGAAGAGGTGAATCCTCATATGAGTATAGTAGAGCCATTTGAGATTATGGTATGTATTTGTTCTATATACATGTTAAACATTTTTGTTTAGAGATGAGTACATGCATTTATAATTTTATAACTTGATTGTCAACAAATTTGGGTTATTAACTTGCATGTGAATTCTCATGTACCTATTACAGCTCCCTTCTCCACTTCCTAGGGATCCCTTGCCTAGCATAGGAGATCCAGCTGAGGCTTTGGTATGCATTTGTATTATCTAGTGTATACATTTTTTTTGCATTATCTAGTATTTCTCGACTATAACATCTTTTCTATTTTATCATACAGGAATAGGTTTGAACTGATTCATCAATGGTAAATGGCTCCCTCTAGTACAGGAGTTCCAACTCATGTTGTGGTATGCATTTTCTTTTTAGTCCACACAATTTTTATTTTTTATTATTTCTTGTTTATAACATGCATTTTGTATTATTTATTTTTCCTATTATAGGACCCTTCAGGAGTGCCTGTCCTTCCTCTACCTTGCTATTCTTCTAGGAGTCCCTCTTGCCCACGACGAAGCCCATTTCATTTATCATTTAGCCCAAGCATAGGAGAAAGAGATGAGGTAATCAATAATTCAACTATCAACAAATTACAACCCGATGAGGACTAGCAGTCTAGCAAGTTGTGCTAAAATAGGTGTCTTATTAGCTATCAATTTTTAATAATGATGGCGCAACAGCAACAAAAACAACGGAAACATTAGATAAGCCAGCAGCCACATCAACATCAGCAAGGTCAGTATATGCATCATCAACAGCCCCATAACTGTATCTGGCAATATGATCAAAAGGCAAACCTCTCTGATGTGTTTAAGAATATTTTTTGAGGTACGCCCGTTGTTCAACCCGCTAGGAATAAATATGCACACAACATTGGGTTCTCCAGAGTACCATTTGTAGATAAAAATGTTTCAGGTAATCATGTTGGATCTATTTTCCATGGAAAAGCCATTGTTCAACCGATAAAGCAATTTTTTGTAAACCCTCGTTTCCATTTTTCAAACCGCAAGCATCATGAGGGTTTTTGAACATATGAGACTGGGGAAACCTCAAAACAGGCCACCGATGTTGGCCATCCACCCCCATTTTCAGGTAAACCAGGCCAAAAGTTTGAAAATAAAATTGAGCGGGAAATGGAGATGCCTCAAATTCAAAACTAGAAAGCTTTCCCCACAGCTAAAAAAGGGCATCGGTACAGGACCAGGAAACTCCTCAGAGAGAAGCAGCCAATCTTTGATATTTACAAAGGCACCCCCTATATCACCAAAACATAGACATGACGAACCCAGCAAGAGAAAGCACGATCAGTTCAAAGGGCATAATCCCCCGCCCCCTGTGGGTGAATGCCCTACTAGAGCTCCCTTCATTCCAAATAAACCCAACCGAGTCTGGAAAAAGAAAGATCCTCATGTTAATACCATTCCGGTCTCTAATATGGCTTCAATCACTCTTCCGAATAAGATGCTGCAGGAACACATTAGCACACTTTAGCATTCGAATCTCATAGGTAAGCTTTCTTCAAATAATCTATCATTTTCTGTAATCCAAGAATGGGCTATGCAGACACTTTTGGGCTTAAAAGATATATTCTATTTGGATCCAATATCAAATTTTTTTTTTCTCATCTTTCATTCCAAAGCTGATAGAGATTTGGCTCATAAGCATAAGAGCTGGTTTTGTAAAGGATTGGGCCTCTTTACTATGGTGTGGATCCCCAATTTTAAACCCGATCCTTCACTTGCCCGCTTCTTCCCCCACTAGATATCTTTCCCTTTGCTTCCACTTGAATACATAGATCTTGAGACTATTGAACTCATTGCAAACACTGTGGGTATCTTCATTAGGCATGACCTCATTCCATTTGAAGCTCCTAATCGAGAAGCTCAAGTCTGTATTTTAATTGATAGACATAAAGTTTTTACTAATCAAATTGCTGTAAAATCTAAATGGGGAGATTGGGTACAATAGATCATCATCCAACAACTAGAGCTCGTTCACAAATTTCAAAGCAAACTTGGAGACTTCACCTCGGATTGTTAGAAGGATTATCCATCAGAAATTAGAGTATGCTCGGATCATACTTCTGATCCTTTGGAATGTACCCATAACAATTTGCAAGCAATACATCCATGCCATCTTCAACCCAATCCAATAATGCAAACTCAAGGATGCACCGACAATACTCCCTTGTTCCAGGCACAAATTTCAGTAGCAAGGTTCTCTGTTCTACTTCGACATTTCTTCTCGTATTTATCACTTTGCTCGCAATGGAGAGATTCTCGGTCTACTCTTTGCATTGAGGGTCTGGAGAAAGATAGAATGCTGGCCCCTTTGAGTATGAATTCCCCTCACTCTGAACGATAACCTCAAAGCTTAAATATTGAAAGCCTACAACAAAATTATAAGATTAGACAACACATGGACCAAATCATTGCAGAATTAGTGTCCAATCTGATATTTGACAAAATAAGGGCAACCAGAGTAACTTTAGAGGAACATTGTTAGAGTAATAGTCTTTTGGGTTATTAATTAAATCTTTTTGATCTAATTACTAACTCACCTATTCACTCTAGTTGCTTAAGCCAACCTTAGGGTTTCCCTTTTAGGGTTTCGTGATTCCTTTTTAAGGAATCACCTCTTTGTATTTCTTAACACATTGAATCATATTGTAATACATTGTTGATAATAGAATATTATTCTTTATGTGCATATGATGCCTCTAGCTTTTTGGCCTCCATAGATTTTTCTCGCTTTTTGTTATTTGCTTCTTCCATGTGACAGGGTTATGCATTCATGTGTTCTTGGGAGATTAGGTTTCTACCTATTCTAACATGGTATCAGAGCCTTTTTGTGGCTCGTTGTTTTTTCTTTGTTGAAGTGTTTCAGAAGCTGGAGGTTTTTCTAGTTTTTTTAGAGTTTTTATGTGGATTTAGGGGTGGGCTTTGTTTCTGGTCACTTTGGGCTTAAATGGACATCTCCATTGAGCTCAAAGCACCCAAAAACCCTAGAATCCATATAAAACTTGTCCATTTTGGACAACTTGACTTTGAGGCAAAAAATTTTGGTTTCCAGTGCTGTACGAGCATGGAAACTGAGAAAAAAAAAACATTTTTTAATATTTTTTGCGTTTTAAAAAAATGCATCTGGTGCATTTCGATTGGCACCACCGCTGTGCCACCGCTGCTCCACCACGACCCGACCCGCACTGGCTGCATCTCCTACCGCTCCTCCGTTGCCCACCACGGCCCCCACCGCCCTGCGCTCTGCCCACCTCCGCAGCCCCCGCCGCCCTGCGCACCGCCCTTCTCAGCGGCTCCCGCCAACACTAGCTCCGTCGATGGATCCTCCACTGCCCAACGGGCTTTTAGCCCCGCGGGCCACCTTTCAGCCCAGCGACAGGTCATATGCATGACCGAGAGCTCCGGCTCTGCCTCCTGCGTGCGCCATACGCCCAGGGGCTAGGGATTTGTCAGCCCCAAGGGCTTAAAACTTATTTTTTGGAGCCTTTTTGACCCCCTGACGTTGTTTTTTCTCTATCTGGAGCATACAGAGGTCTTTTTCAGACTTCTATATATCGTCAAAAAGCTCTTTCCGATTATGGTGGTTAGGTTTTTGGGCTCTACTGTTTTGACAGTGTTTTTTGCTGTCAAAGTCCGATGTCTGTTTTTGCCTTCTGGGAGTCATATCTTGCTCATCCAGACTCTGTTTTTGGCAAACCAGATATCGTCGGAAAGCTAGTTCAGTGAGTTTTTCAGCTGCAGGGGTCTCTTATCTAGATTATGCTCCAGGTTCTTTCTCCTCTAATTTTTTCTCTTTCGCACTCTGGCGGATTACTTGGGTTCTACAGGTCCTAGGATCTCTTCTTTTGTTCTTCTTGATCACTCTTCTTTCTGACTTCTGAGCATTGTATGCTTCTCTTTTGTAGCATTCTCTTTTCTATAAACACACTGAGATAAAGTACCTGCTTTTGCATATCTGGGATTTTGAGCACCTTGTGTTTGTTTGTACTCGCACTCAATTATAAAGTGCCATGGGAGGTTATGATGTTTTGCCTTTTATGCTCATCCACCTTTGTCAAGTGAGAGTACCTTCCACGACATTAGCCCATGCTATGTGTCCATGACACTGCCCTTTATCTTGTGCATGTACTTCTATTGCACTATTGGTGTTCCTGATTCTTCTTCTTGCAGCTATTTCTGGTATTGCATTTCAGTGTTCTTGTCACCCCTCTCCCTGTTCAGCATTGGGGGGGTTCACCTGTTGGTACTATTGCTTCCTTGGTTTGGTTGAGTGATCTGCGTATTCAGTTCTTGTTCCTATGTACTAGGCAGATGCAGTGGCTAGGCACCTATGCATTTTGGTGAGATGGATCATCTACTATATAGACACTCGTTCATTCCTACTTTTGGAGGTCACCTCTTTGATTGATCAGCTCTTCAAACTTTGTCTTCTCTACCTAGTAATGCACTATTTTAGTGGGGGTTCCAGCAGTTACTTCTGACAGTGTTTGCAGCTTCATGCTTTAGATATGCTATACATGCTCTTTCTTGTTCCTTTCTTTGGGACTTTCCCTAGATTGGAGGTTTTGTCTCCTTCATCTAGTTCATCTCTTTTTGGGGTAGTGTTTTTCCCACTGGGTTTTCCCTATTTCCCCACTTTACAGAGATTTCTTGTACTTGGGTACCTGATCAGGCCTTTGTTGCTAGGACCCTTCTTTCTTGCTTTTTGTAGTAGTCTCCTAGGTTTTGCTTCTCCCTAAGCTTATCTTAAGGGGGGTGTTAGAGTAATAGTCTTTTGGGTTATTAATTAAATCTTTTTGATCTAATTACTAACTCACCTATTCACTCTAGTTGCTTAAGCCAACCTTAGGGTTTCTCTTTTAGGGTTTCGTGATTCCTTTTTAAGGAATCACCTCTTTGTATTTCTTAACACATTGAATCATATTGTAATACATTGTTGATAATAGAAGATTATTCTTTATGTGTATATGATGCCTCTGGCTTTTTGGCCTCCATCGATTTTTCTCGCTTTTTGTTCTTTGCTTCTTCCATGTGACAGGGTTATGCATGCAGGTGTTCTTGGGAGATTAGGTTTCAACCTATTATAACAAACATGATGCAATTAATAAATTGTCGTCTCTGCAATTGGGGCTCCAAGTGTGCCACAACCCAAACAATCTACAAGTTATATTACCTGATAAGCATGATATTGCAAAGGATTTAATGGATGCGTCTCAGTCTCAGGAGCAGATAAATTCTTCTGATTTGCTAGAACACTCAATGATTGTAGCCGAAGATCATAATAACCCAAACTTTTTGTTTTTGGAAGGATCTTCTAAAATTGATCTAAGGGTTGAAAACTGCATTATTCAGCAGGCTCAAGTTATGACAAATGGTTTGTGTAAGGACAAGTTGCTTTCACAAGTTGAGTTGGACACCCCCAGCCAGAGCAAGGGTACTCATAGTATAGAGGTCATTGATCAAGTGACATTATTCAACCACAAGCAGTATCTGTCAATTGAACGATCGCCTTCAAAATGCCCTTAAACACCCAAAACCCCTAAGACAAAAGGTCAATCTAAAGGCATGAAGACCAAACTAGAAATTGATGCAGGTATCCAGTCTACCCTAAATGACAACTTTGTTGTTACCAAACGTGTGACAAGGAGAACACAAGGTTCTCCTTGTCAGCAATGAAGATCAACTCATGGAATTTTAGAGGCCTCAATGCCTCTGACAAAAGATGTAGGATCAAAATGACCATTGATTCTATGAAAGCGGACATCATCATGTTACAGGAAACAAAACTTTCTCAAGAAAATTATGAAAACACAATAGCTAAATGGCCTTCTTGGGTTTCCTTTCACTCCCAAGGTTTGGGAGCTTCAGGAGAACTGGCAGTGCTATGGAACCCTCAAAAGATTCAAGGTCAACTTATTCAGCAATATCATAATTGGAAGCTCCTTGAGATGACAGAGTTTGATACAAATTTTATCTTAATTAATGTATATGGCCCTTCTTCAACACATGATAAATTGAGACTTTGGGATGTCCTCACTAGGCTGATTCAGAGCCAAGACACATAGAATGTCATCCTTGGGGGAGATTTTAATGCAATTCTTGATCAATCAGAAAAAATAGGAGGCATTATTCAACATATCAAAACTATTCATGACTTCTCTCACTTTGTTGACAATAACAATCTCATGGATATTCATCCCACCCAAGGTTATTTCACATGGACAAACAAGAGAGCAGGGTTTGCACAGATTGTTGTTAGGATGGACAGGTTCTTACTATCACAATAGTGGAAACTTCAGAATGTTCAATTTCATTCGAAAATCTTGGCACCACTTGGCTCTGATCACTTTCCCATTTCACTTGTCATCAACAATTCAAGCAATAATGATAAGAGGCATCAATCATCTTTCAAGTTTGAAAGAATGTGGCTCCAACACCCGCACTTTCTCCCTCTCTTGAACCAATGGTGGGTAAGTTCCCCCTTTGTTAATGGATCTAAAATGCATCAGTTTGCAATGAAATTGAAACACATCAAGAAAAATATTAAATAGTGGAATGAGCAGGTCTTCAAGAATATATTCCATAAAAAAGAGGAAGTTAAACAACAACTGTCTGACATTTATAGACATATCATTCAAAATGGTTTGAATAATGACTCCTATCATAAACAAAAAGATCTTCAACAGGATTGGAATGAGCTATGTAACAGAGAAGAGGAATATTAGAGGCAAAAATCCAGGGAACTATGGCTACGTGAAGGGGATAAAAATACAAAAATTTTCCATGCCTCAGCCACACAAAGAAGTGCAACAAAGACAATATTTGAAATAAAGGGAGTGACTTCAGGAAATACTATCTCAAACGCCCAAGATATTCGAGATGAAAGGGTCAATTTTTTCAAGAACCTATTAGCCCCAACTACAGCTCCTTCCCCTTCGGAAGAGCAATTGAATAAAATTCTCGATGATATCCCCTTAATGGTGTCCCCACTTGAGAATGGCATGATTATGGCCCCCTTTACTATCTAGGAGCTCCGTAAAGTTGTTTTCTCCTTTCCTCTGGATAAAGCACCAGGACTCGACTGGTTCACAGCTCTTTTCTTCCAGTGCTGTTGGGAATTCATTTGTTGGGACTTACTAACAGTCGTGGAAGAATCCAGGAAACACAAGTGTATGCTCAAGAATTTTAATGCTACCAATATCACTATCATTCCAAAAATCAAAGATCCCAAGACATTTACAGATTTTTGACCAATATCTCTCTGCAACATTACCTATAAGATCATTACGAAGGCTATTTATTTAAGACTGCAGCATCTTATCCCAACTATCATCTCATCTGAACAAGGTGGATTTGTGTCGGGACGAGAAACTATGGTGGGAGCCTTGGTGGCTCACGAGGTCCTTCATTTAATTAACACGAATCACTCCTCCAATTTTTTTATCAAACTGGATATGATGAAAGCCTGTGACAGAGTTTGTTGGGCCTTCTTATTCAAAGTTTTGCAGAAAATGGGCTTCTCCAAGGGCTGGTGTAAATGGATTAGTGCATGCATTTTGGGGGCATGGTTCTCTGTAATAATTAATGGTAAAACTTTAGGATTTTTCTCCTCTACACAAGGAGTAAGGCAAGGAGACCCCATTTCTCCAATGCTCTTCATCATCATGGCAGAGGCCTTCAGTAGAATTATTAAGAAAAAGAATTTGGCTGGGTCTTGGTATGGGGAACATATCAATGGCACTAATATCTCCATCACACACTCATTGTTTGATGATGAAACTCTTTTGTTTGGAACCTCAAATGTACATGAGGCTAGACAAATAAAACATACTCTCCAATTATACTCTGAAGTGTCAGGACAAAGTATTAATGCTCAAAAATCTAAGATTTACTTGTTTAACACCAACAAAGTAATCTCAGACATAATTGTTCAGATTCTTGGATTCACAGAGGACTTTTTACCATCCATGTACCTTGGTATCCCCTTATTCATGGGCTCAAACAAAACAAGCTATTGGTCTTCGGTCCTGGAACGCATAAAGGGCAGAATTTTGGCATGGAAAGCCAGATGGTTATCGCTGTCAGGCAGAATCCTCCTTATCAAGTCAGTTTTATCAGCAATTCCAAATTATTATTTAGCAGCCCTCAAATCTCCTTCGTCCATTCTTCATAAGATACAAACCCTAATTAGACAATTTTTATGGACTGCAAATATGAAACAAGAAAAGAAAATTCCTCTTATATCTTTACAAGACATGTCACATATACCAGCATTAGGAGGTGAAGGGGTGCATGACTTGGAAAAGAGAAACGAGGCCTTTGGTGGAAAACTAATTTGGAAAATGTACTCAAAACCTCACAATAAATGGTGTCAGATTATGCAACATAAATATCTGGATAATAATGAACCATCGTGAATTATATCAATTCAGGACACTCCTAAAGGATCATCCATTTGGGACTTCATGTCTTCCTCAGGAAACATTGTTGTGAAGTATGTCACTTGGGAAGTTAATAATGGGTGTAGTGTAAAATTATGACGAGACTTGTGGAGTGGACAACCTCCTTTGTCCACTTCTCCAAATATTGCGGATGTCAAAGAGGCTACAGAACAAAATTGGGGTATTCACTTAATTCACTATATTTCAGTTGTGAGCAAATTTTCAAGAAAAGTCATTTGGAAGGATCCATAGGATTTAGCACTTAGTGACAGGGATAAAGAAACACTTAGAAAGATTCTATCCAATAGAAATGTCTATCTTTCTACACTTGAGGACAAACTAATATGGGCTCCAGCATTAGATGGTAACTATTCAATTAAAGAGGGATATAAACTCCTGCAACAAATAGGAACAGATAAGACTCCCTCACGAGCATACTCCTTTTGCTGGAACCACATTGTTTTACCAAAAGTGGGCTATTTTTCCTGGCTTGCAATTAAGCATAGAGTTCTGACAAGTGAAAGGCTAGATAAATTCAGAATAGCTCCCCCATTTAAGTGCTTGTTGTGTGATGGATCCAATGAAATAGTGGATCATTTATTTATGACATGTCCATTTGCACAAAGTTGTTGGATGTATGTGCTAAACAAACTGAATTTTTGCACTCCCCTTCCAAACAATATTTGGGACCTCTTCCAATCTTGGTCGGACCTATATTCAAAATCACTATTTTGCAGCATTTGGAAATGCACACCTGCCTCAGTAGTATGGGCCATCTGCTGGGAAAGAAATAAACGTATCTTAAGGAAGGTCTCCTCTCCAATTGAAGCAGTTCTTGATGGCATTGACAAAGCTATTTCAGAGGTGGTCAATGCTTCACTCAGCAAGTGCAAATTTAACCCAACTATTACTCAATGGGATACCATCATTCTGTGTACTTGGAAATGCCTCTTCATTCCATTTGGATGTGCCATTGCAAAGCAGAACACAATAAAAATAGATAGATCAGAGGTTAAATGAATACCTCCCCCAAATGGGATCCTTAAGTTAAACTTTGATGGGGTGTCTTGAGGAAATCCAGGCAACTCAGGTTTGGGGGCTTGCATTTGAAATTCACAAGGGGTTGTTCTAGCGCTGACTGCTTCACCCTTACCTACAGGCACAAACAACCTTGCTGAAGCACACACCCTTCTATCGGGTTTAATTCTTGCTAAGCAGGGAGGATTTGATTGGTTGTATGTTGAAGGTGACTCCTCGGTCATAATTAATGCTTGTATTAAAAGATAATCTTCTTCCTGGCAACTCACCTACATACTTAAACAAATTTGGCATCTGTTAGACACATTGCAAGAAGTGTACTTTTCCCACACACTCCGCGAAGGTAACAAAGTCCCAGACATGTTGGTGAATCTTGGGTGTGATGGACTAATGACATCAGCAATCAACTCAATCAAGCTCATTACAGTGAATGATGACCTCTGAATGCTGATTAACAAAGATAAACCACTTCATAGCAGCTGAAATTAATTGCCATTTCAGAATCTTTTGGCTTCGTACATCAACACAATTTCAAGGCAACTAAATAATCGTAAATGCATCCACCATTATACCATAGGGACGCGTGGAGGTCTACGTATAGGGATGCATTTAACAAGGATTATCAAAGATCATAAATCACATGTCAAACACATGGATCAACTTAATTCACACGCGCAAGCCAGATCAATTGGGAGATACTGCATTGAATGACACAGAGTACATAATTGATTAAATTGAATAATTTTGGAATCCATTAAAAGCTGAGGTTTGTCTATTTATTGAAAACCCATTACACTGTGGAATAACACAACTATGAAATGGCGGCTCTATCTGAAGTATGTGTGCGCTATGATTCATGCTCCAAGTTTCACAGGGAGGTGCTATCGAAGAGCTTCAGGATCTGGTTAGCACCGAGGGTTGACGAAGAGGTTTTGCCTGCAACTATCAGTGACCCTATTCTTGAGAGTATGTTCATTGCACACAACCGACCTTGATCAAGCGGGCAATAAAATAGGTAATTGGGGATGAACACCTAATTCCCACTTCAAAGCAGTTCCTTTACCCCTCTCAGTTAGTATCAATATTTCTCTCCAATGTAATGGATTTGATACAGTCTGTGCACTTAATTGAAATCCTGGCGTTCAAAGTCATTCAAAAGCAATTTTAGATTGGTAATAATTTGAAAATTGCCATGCAACACTATGACCTATGGAGTGGTCAAGCTCTTGTGGGGGGCTTATTTTCACGTCATCAATTATTGCAATTTCATGATTTTCTAGCAACATAAGACGGGGTAAAATGCACGCTTGACGGTCATAATGCTAAATATCTGAACAATGTTTTTAAGGTTACTACGAGGGTGCTTGGAGTGCAATTGGAAATGAGGGTGAGAAAGACTACTAGCGCTCTACTGGAACTCCTAGGGTTGTCGAACCCTGCATCTCCACCACATGCTCTCTCCACTCGATCTTCAAAATGGAAGCCATCAGGTCATGGCAATGAATGGAACATTTGGGAGGAAGGGGAACCGTCAGTTGAAATGGATAAAGATGCACATTTTCACCGATATGGTAGCTTTGGCCACCAACATGGAATTGCAAATGTAACAACACAACAAACCCTACGTATAGTAGTTGGAGACATTGACTGGGAGGAGATAGCTAGTCAGGAACACGGGAGTAGCTGGGGGTCGTATCCCTTAGCTACTTCGGGCTCTACTAAGAAGGAAGAGATGCCCCATGGCTCTGGGTGGGAAATGCCCAACTCTTCGGGCAGATCTTATGAATGGATAGAAGGGGGGCCTTCGCACACTCAAATTGGCTCTCAACAAAATGACTTCACTGCGATGGAGGAATGAATATTTAACAATGAGTGGCAGATTATAGGCCAAAAGCATACATTTGGGCAAAAGTTTTTGTTTTGTATTAATTGATTATGTCCTAAACTTTTGTGCCCATGTGGCAAATACTGTAGTTCGAGTATTTAGTTAAAATATATATTTTCTAAGTATAGTTGATTCAAATTTTGTACCGGAACCGACCAGCAGAGCCGATAACAGGGTCAACCGACAATTATCACCGACCACTACAACCAACCAGGAGAATCCGACGACCATTACCGACCAGAAGAAATCAACGAGAATTACCGACCAGCTGAACCTATAAGCACAACTGACAAAATCAGAATTGGTATTAGAACCGACGAGCATAACCGATCAGCTGCACCGACCAGCCTGAAAAAATTTGAAAGGTGTATGAAATTTTGCTCGATGTTGTTAGATGGTGATTTTGTATTCGAATGGAACTACCTAAGTATATTGTATTGTCACAACATCTCTTCGTTATTTTGTATTTGAGCAAGGATTCTGGGTTTTCTTGCTGGTTCTTTCCCGGATGAGCTCTTGAACCAACTTATATTATATTAATAAATATATTTAGTAGCTTGCCCACTTTTTCTTAAAAAAACAAAAAAAAAATTACAACCCAATATTTATTTATTTTGATATTATTTTGAGATAAGATATATGGATTAGCATTTGAATTGTTCTTGTGCAGAGACTTAGTGACCCAAGCGTTGTTGTGAAGAAGCTCGATTTTGACGATCCACCACAGTCATAGATATATCAAGACATTGTATATATCTAGTTGTGGTCATTAAATGACCAAATTTTGTATGTGTGTGTGCGCGCGTGCGTGTGTGTGTGCGTGTGCGTGTGTGTGTGCATGTGCATGTGCGTGTGTGTGTGTGTGTGCGTGCGCGCGCGCGTGTGTGTGTGTGACATTTATACATTGTATATATCGACCTGAACATAGTTGATGTCACTTTTTTGTAACTCTATTATGGATTTGGCATGTACGCCATGTATTGATATGTATGCTATTATTGTTCATTTTTTTTTATATATGAAACTTCAAATATGATCCATGAATTTGTTGGTTGGATGTTTATGCCTTAAGTGTATTCTTGTTTCACATGACTTGCGTATATGCATGTGTGTTTCTATAAATTAATGTCCTTGTGTGTGTACTTCATGTATATGATTCATAACCTAAATTCATGTGTATGACCTACATGAATGACTTAAGTGAATTCATGTATATGCTTCATAATGTATGTACTACATGTTTGCTCCAGGACATGAGCAATTTTATGTGTACGCTTTTTGTGCTACATATGTTCATATGCATACTTTATGATTTAAATGAATTAATTCTTAATGTGATAGATTGTATTTAGGTGTATCTTTCATGCTCTATATGTATTCACTCCATGACTTAAGTGAATTTATGTTTGTTGTTGTAAGTTTTTTGTGACTGAAATACAGAGTATGAGAGTTTGGTCAATCCATCTAAAGTGTCTTTATAAACGTAAGGTCGATTAGACTCATGACCTATGATAGGATAATTAGGTTTGATGTTTTTGTTCTAATGAAGGTCCTACTATAGGATCTAAGGGTCTTCTAAGTCCTTTCAATAGGTCTAGAGGTCCTAATAGCAACATTTTGCAACATTGTCAAAAGTTGCACAAATGTTATCGAGCAACTTTTTCATTATTGTTGTTTCAAACCATTCATTATGGGATCAAACTGTTAGCTCCATCAGCTCCATTTGGCTGGGTAAATGCTAGGGGAGACCTTTTTTTTTCTTGCGAAGCATCAAGAACATTCTGGCGCAAGTCATACCCAAGTGTTCTGAAGGTGCACTAAGCCAAATTGGGTAGCGATTTTTGGAGAGCCATACCTCAGACCTAATGAGAGATATTAGAGATCCATGAAGTGCACAAGGACCACCTTGGGAAGCCCTACAAGAAATTAGCTTAGTTTTGGGATATTTCACTCTGATTCCATTTGGCGACCCGATTTGTGTTGGTGCAAAAAGTTGCATTGTTGCTTAGTTGAAAGTCATTCAATGGTTCATCTTTCAAACCATTTGTTGTAGGACCAAATAGTCAGCTCCACCATCTCTAGTTGGCTGGGTAAACACTAGGGGAGACCTTTTTTCACTTGCAAAGCATCAAGAACGTTCCGACGCAAGTCAGACCGAAGTGTTCCCAAGGTGCACTAAGCCAAATTGGGTAGCAATTTTTGGAGAGCCATATCTTAGACCTCGTGAGAGCTATCAGAGATCTGTGAAGTGCACAAGGACCATCTTAGTAAGGCCTACAATCACATAGCTCAATTATGGGAGATTCCATTTGGCAACTTGGTCTCGGTTGGTGCAAAAAGTTGCATTGTTGCTCAGTTGAAAGTTGCTCAATGGTGCATCTTTCAAACTGTTCATCGTGGAACCAAACTGTCAGCTCCATCAACTCTAGTTGGCTGGGTAAATGCTAGGGGAGATCTTTTTTCGCTTGCGAAGCATCAAGAATTTTTTGGCACAAGTAAGACCGAAGTGTTCCCAAGGTGCACTAAGTCAAATTGGGCAGCAATTTTGGGAGAGTCATATCTCAGACCTCGTGAGAGATATCAAAGATCTTTGAAGTGCACAAGGACCGTGTTGGGAAGGCCTAAAAGCATGTAGCTTAGTTCTAGGAGATTCCACTCAGATTCCATTTGGCGACTTGATCTCGGTTGGTGCAAAAAGTTTCAATGTTGCTCAGTTAAAAGTTGCTCAATGGTGCATCTTTCAAACTGTTCGTCGTGGAACCAAACCATCAGCTCCATTAGCTCCAGTTGGCCGGGTAAACGCTAGGGGAGATCTTTTTTTGCTTGCGAAGCATCAATAAAATTCCAGCGCAAGTCAGACAAAAGTGTTCCCAAGGTGCACTAAGCCAAAATATTCAACTACTCCTTGAGTTTCTCAATCATATCTTTAGCCTTTGCAAGTTTCCTTCTATAAAACTCCATGTGTTCCTTAAGGACCTCTCCAAAGCTATTAGGCTTCTTCAACGAAACTAGGCTCTGATTACAATTATTAGTATATAGAGGCACTGGGGGAGGGGGGTTGAATAAGTGTAAACAAGTAATGAACCAATTCGACCAATAATCAGATAATGCTTTTAAATAAATTCCATGCAATTAAACATGTAAGTGTAGCTATGCAATAGAAGTAAAACAATTCAAACATCCATAAAGCATAACATTTAACACCATAATTTTAATTGTATATTATGCCTATTACTTTGGTTCGACAAAATATTTTCAAGGTAGCTACTTTGGAAAAGATTAGGTCTATTACACATGACAACACATGACAAAGATATAAGATAGAAAAGAACATACATACAACACATGAAAAAGATGTAGTATGAAAATAATACATACATACAATGCATGGAAAAGATATAATATGAAAATGAACATACATACATAAATACAATGCATGACAAAGATACATACATAAATAGATAATATGAAAATGAACATACATACATAAATACTACACATGAACCATTATTATAATTTAGAGAAACATGAGATATCCACTGCATGAGCCATTGTTGTAATTGTAATGAATCATTCACTCATATCCTCTTAGTTAATGGTACACAATAAACTACCAGTATATACAAATCAACCTGTGGCTACTTTTATATACAATTTGATCTTCTTTCAATATACAAAATGTGGTCTCCAAATATGCATGTAGACCACTTCATAGTCATTTATATTTACAAAAAAGTGAAGTTAGATTGTTTCGCAAAATTTATATACACAATTATCAAAATAATTCAAACATTTTGTAGAATGATTCTTCATGATGGCCCAAAACTAATTGAGTGAACCTTCTGGATCAGCTCTAACCCTTATTGTGTCATCTATTGCCTCGTGTTCAGATTCACGAAGTTTCCATAAATTCTTCTTACGATGTCTACCAGTATACTTTATCAATTCAATATTTGTTGCAACAAGAAGGTTCTAGTAATGCAAAATATTTCTGTGTCTGATAGTCTTGAAACAACCACTTCTTGGATTTTTGGATAGGGTACTTGCATTTCATAGAAGCATAAATTAATATAAAATTCAACATATAAAGTGTAATAGAATGATGGTAAGAGGTCTCAAAGTCGTCAAGCGAGAACACATTATATTTTGATAGTGTACCTTCTAAGCCATGTCCTTGTCACAACAATGAATCCTATTGGGTACTCAGTACCCTCTCCATCAATGACTGTAGTTGTCAATTTCTTTTTGCCCTCAATACAACAACACAAAAAGTAATTAGTCCCTTCCTCATCGTTCTCATCTACAACAACTACATATACATGACCTGCAATTTATAGAGGGATAAGTTAACACCCTAAACACTTAACCACCTAATAAAATGAGTTCAAGTAGGTTCAACAAAGTTCATCTCAAAATGAAGAATAAATTGAGAAATTACCTCGTTCAACTAGGTCAGATACGTGATCAAAATCCGTTGATGCTTCAAACAAGCTCAATTTTAGTGCTCTAGGAAGTTGATATGTATCAAGCGGTTGTAAAGGTGTATAATACCATTCGTCAACCCACTCTTTTGATTCCCATTCCTCCCACGCAAAATTCATACAAGACAAGCAAAAACATGTCATTAATCTAGTATAAATACCCAGTGGTGTTTCATTTGAACTTCTAAATGAGTGCGTGTCACTTGATCCTGTAAGTGTACAACAATCTAGATAGTTTTCAATGTTAGACTCACCTATAAACCAAAAAAATCTATTAACCATAGACTTACCTTCATTACCTATTCCCATCGTAGAGTTGCACCATCACACAATTGTTTCTACATTTACTAACTCTGCACCACCTTCGTACTTTAATTCCTCTCTGGCAAGAGCTCTTTTTACACATGCACCTGCACCATCATGCTCACCTTTTCCATGCCCCACCTCGGTGAAATTCCAAAAATGTTGAACACCACTTGTCACATGCATCCTACTCAACCAATAGAACATCCTTGCATTCTTGAATTGTGAGGTGCAATTGTCTGACCATATTATGTGTTGGTTGTACTCAATACCTCTCTCCCTTAAATTCTCATAGAAAGCTTTGAAGTAACCTTGCACAAACTTTGATGAATGTGTGCGATCGTCACTGATGTAGAAGTGATACTCTCTTAAAACCTTTTTATTTGCGTCTGTGCTATCATGTGCATGCAAGAATGCTATATGTACAAAGACCGTCACTTGTATAGAATGGTAATACATTGCTTGCACTTCATTCTGAGGTTTAAGTGTATAATTCTCAGCAAAATCAACAATGGAGACAATAGTACCAAGGGGAAATGTGTCTTTACATATCTTGAATTGCTCATCCAACCACCTAGCTCTATGTGAATCACGTATGTACTCATAAACTAGTTTCTCGTGAAAAATCTTCATAAAATCAGCTACACATATATCATTTTTCACTAACTCACACCTCTTAAGTTATTTTCCATCTTTTAGACCATAAGTTACTATCTTGTATTTTCTAAAAGAAACTAGTGTATTTACAATCTCATTTGTGCTCTCTAGATGGTGACATATCTGCAACTTTCTCATACCACCACATGCACTACAAGATCCATTCAAACATATCATCTTATAATAAATGCAACCATCATCTCGATTGCATAATACACTTGACATAAAATCTCTTGATGACGTAGGAGGTGCTTGAAGAAAACATTCCTACAAAATAGTGTTAGTGTACAAAGTACAACAAACATGATGATATATATCATAATGCATAGAAAATTCAATATGTACACTGAAACAACATGTGGTGCGTGCATGATTAATCTTGACGTAAAAAAGGTTTTCTCATTTCAAAAAATCTTTGACTAATTTTAATTTGAGGAAATCTTTGGAGGGATCTTTCATAAAACTGTATTTGTGTCATCCAAAAAGTGTTTTGGATGTGGCATATGATTTGTAGATCTGATTCTCCTCCTAACAACATCTCTTTGGTTGGGTGAAACCCTTGTGTTGTCATGCCAAAACCTTTCAATTAATGTTCTTAATGCATTAAAAACAACCTTGTCCTTGCGTGGGAGTCTACCCAAGAATGGATAAAGAGATTTAGTGTTTGGATCCTCAATTTTGTCTCGCCCGTGTAAGGCTCTCTGTAATGTTGATCTACCTATCCTTAATGACTTGCTTGTTTTTCTTACTATACACATTTTTTTCATTTCCTTTCCCATTATAGTTGATGTGAGGACACGTCAAGTAACATTAGCATCTTTACTGCTTGATTTTGAACCAATGGCTTGGTATGCATCAAATATATTTCTCACAATGGATCCCTCAGTACTATTTTCAGATGCTCTCAACCCTATAATTCTCATTGTCTCTCTAAATTTCAGATTCTTAATCATTTCAACAACTACTTGACATCTTCCACTTTGATTTAATTTTTCAAAATAGTTATTCCAAATCTTTTTAATAATTCTTCTACAATTTATTTCTGACATTTTGTCATGCATTGGCCTCAAAACATTTTCATCAATGTTAATTAGAAACTTTGGTTTTCTATGAATTATTCTAGGAGATGTTAACACAGTTGCATGCTCTACATTTTCATTAGATAAATTAGGTGCATTTATCCCCATCATTTCAGTTGGTGTATGTTGAACATTTTCATTTTCATTATGTGCATAATGACATCGAATTGAAATGGTGCATTAGATGAATTAGGTGCATTTATCCCCATCATTTCAATTGGTGTATGTTGAACATTTTCATTTGCTGAATCAGGTGTATTTGTCACATTAACATTAATATTTTCATTTCCATCACTTACATTGCATGCATTTGATGATGTACCTTATCGTATTCTCCTCATGCGCTCCCTTTGTCTTTCCTTTTCTGTCTCTCATTGTTCAATTGTTTATCTTTTGTTCTTTCCCATTGTTCGTATTGAATGGACCCTATGAATACTATCATGAACATAGAATAACATGTGAACATCAAATCCAAAAAATAAGAACAAATCAATCATTTTCTTGAAATGTGAACTTACAATGATAAAATAACATAAAAACCACCAATAAACAACACAATTCAATCATTGCAAAGAAAAAACATGCAAAAAAGTGCATACCTGTCTGTTACTGGTGTAAAACAACAAAAAAGTAGCAGTGGGACCTCGGGACAACTTGCAATGACTGATTTTAGATCGTTGACGCAAACAAACTTGTAATGTTCCTAATTCAACAAAACCCGATCGGGTTCTAAGGACTTAATGGTTCAACATTCCTCTTTCCTCAGAACCTGATCGGGTTATGAGAACATAAAGGCTCAACATTCCTAATTTCTCATAACCTGATCGGGTTATGAAAAACTAAGAACAAAGGAGGAGAGAGAGAGAGAGAGTTCAACATTCCTCTTTCCTTAGAACCCGATTGGGTTATGAGAACATAAAGGCTTAACACTCCTAATTCCTCAAAACTCGATCGAGTTCTGAAAAACTAAGAACAAAGGAGAGAGAGAGAGAGAGAGAGAGAGAGAGAGAATAAAATGCATAATTTTTACTTCTTCAAAACTTGATCTTGTGCATTTTATTCTCCAGACCCCGATCGGGTTATGTAGGAGTTGAAAAAGTACTTTTTCTTTTCAGAACCCGATCGGGTTATTTTAAATTTAGAAACCCGATCGGGTTATGGCTTGGGAAGAGGCTTGAAAAATGACCCAAAGGCTTGGAGGCTCATTTTCCCTCCATTTTTTTTTATCTTTTAGATGTTTTTTCATCTTGTAAGATGAATTCTCGACTTTATCTTCATCAGGTTTGAAATTTGTCAAGAGGGTAGCTCTATAATTTTCACCATAATCGCATACGTCTTCTTAGCTTTCTAACCATATAATTTTTTCTAGTTTTGGACAACATTAGCATAGCAAACTTTAATTTTCTTTACTAGTGTATTGACAGTCCTCACAAACATATGTCTACCATTTTTTTAATAACTTTTGATATACTTAACCAAATTACAAATAAATTACATATTATTGTTCTACACTTTAAAAAAAGGTTTTCGTTTTTGATTATTTTGATGCAAGTTATGCCCAACACACGAACAGGTACCAAATTTTCAGCATGCAGTCACTTCAAAAAATCACAGAAAAAAAATACTCATCAGAAAATTACAAAAAATACATAAATTCTAGATCTCACTCTTACCTATCATCCTACCAAAGGGATTTGAAAAATACTGAATATAACTATATCTTTTGTACAACGCACGGAAACAACTATGTTATGTTTTTCTTAAAAAATCAGGAACAGGTTTTCGTGCGTGCGGGGTTTGACCCTCTTAATCTTATCGGTTTTAAATTTTTTTAGTATTTTAGAAACTATATTCAGAGTACTACAATTTTTATTTTTACACATTTCTTATTTTGAGTGCATGACTCTCAAACGTCTGTTCCAAGTTCAGGTTTACCCAATTTAAAAAAAATGTGTCCACTTATACCCCCTTTTTGGTTCACAACTTGGTGCACATACCCTTAGAAGAAATAAACAACAAGCCATGCATACACTTGAGATACACCAGCAACAGGTCAAAAGAAGTTTTGACAAGAAGGTTACTCTTAGAGTCTTTAAAGAGGGTGATCTTGTCCTCAAGTGGGATGCAGATAGAGCTAAGACAGGTAAGCATTCTAAAATTGATGCTATTTAGAGTAGTCCATATATTATTACCAGCTGCAAGGAGGCCAATGCTTTTCATCTATCTAGTCATGATGGTGAAGTTCTTCCAATCCCACTCGATGGGATTCATCTTAAGCTTTGCTTCTAAAGAAAGTTAAGATTTTGTATATAGTAGAATAGATTTCATGCTTTCAAAAAAGTGTCGTGCACAACTAGTTCTTTGGAAATGGCAATTTTTTTTTTTGTTCTGATAAGATACAAGAAGTTGTAGATTTCTAATTTTTCATGGTAAATCCATGCCCAATAAGTTGCCAGTCTACTAGTCTTTCATGCTTAGCAGGCAAGCATCCCCTTTCAGTCACCAGAAATGTTGGCTATTTTTGCCAACACTACCCCATTACAAATATTTGATCTAAGAGATCCTCCATGGGCTTAATTTTTGTTTGTTCTTCTCTCCTTAGTTCACCATGTTTACATTTATATGTTGGAGGAAGCATTAAGTTAGAATAAACACTTAGTCATTTCAAAGGTCATGTTTTTTTGACATTTGTCACAAGTTCTAGAACAGGCATTGGGTTGCAACATGGGTTCATGTTTTTTTGACATTTGTCATAGGTTCTTGAACAGGCATTGGGTTGCAACATGGGTTCCAAAACCTCACAATGCTTCCAACGAAAAAGAAATAAGTATAAGTTGAGAAGTGATGAAATTTTTTTAAGTTCTAAGATAGGTGTCAGATCCCGATGGCCTAGGTGGAACCAAGGCATCAACAAATTGGAGGCCAATTAGCAAAATGGGTTAAGTTCGGTAACCATAATAAATTATCTTTGGTTCGGGAACTCTTGACGGGCCTCATGGTTGGTTCTGGAAGTGTTGTCAGAACCTGATGAAGAAAGTGGAACTCACAAAGATTATTTAGAAAAGAGTTCATCTCTCGCAAAAAGAAGGCGGGCCTCTCGTTCAGTTCTGAAACTCTTGTTGGAGTTCGACATGAGTGATTGAACTTCAAAAGAAGGAAGCAACAATGATGGGCCCGTTCTTTACCTTTTTTGAAATGACGAAAAGGGTTTTATAAAATGATAAGCATGGTGGGCTGAGCTTATCAAGGAAAGGCTTTTAACAATTTCGCTAAGGAACGATGGGCCTGTTCTTGGCCAATCACGAAATAATGATAATAGTTTAAAGCGAAATGGCAAAAATAAGGAAATAAATGTTAAGTTATTAAATTTGTTGCAAACTTGCATGGTTAAGGTTGTTGACCCTTTTTGACTTGCAAAGAGACGATTATAATATGAATAAACTGGCAATTAAAGTTGGCCACTACCCTTGTGAACTCTGGTCAATGTTCTCATCTCTGCGCGCGACATTGCATTGGAGGTAGAGATCGAAGGTTTTTTTGGTCAACTTGATTGTGAAGGGATTTTTAGAGGAAAAAATGTAGATTCGGGCCTGGTATGGCCATGTTCAACTAACCATCAAGGGGTTTTGATAGTCAGGGTTTTGTCTTCAATGCATGCATAAATCACCATGAATGTATCTGCTTCTAACTACTTTCTTGATATTTTCTGCACTCTATCAATTCTCATAACACCATATTCTTCTATACATGCAACTTGGACATATTTGTTCATTCAAAGGCTTAGTTATCAAAATACAGAGACTTTTGGTTCCATAGTTATTGCTTATGGTTGTAGGGGATATTTTATTTGAGGTAGAGCATTCAATTTTGAGCTCTTTTTATCATTTTAGCTTGTAATATGATAAGATTTTCTTCTGATCTTCCTTCTTTGAGCTTCTTTTTTTGCAGACTCAACCCTAGAGGGGTTTGAACCTCATGTTGTAATCAAAGTTATGCCTGAACTCTATAAAGACAATATTGTACATATTTTTTCTATATCTCTCCTTTGGTTTTCTCTTACAGAGTCGTGTGTTCTTATGCAATTGTAAACTTTGCCTTGTCTGATATTAATGAAATCACTTATTTTACCTCTTTTATGCTCAAACATCTTGTGTGATCTTCGCCTTCTTGTTTGAGTGTGTCTTATATGTGTTCTGGATTGTATGTTATGTTGCTGTGCTGACAGATTCTATTGTGAACACTTAGTTCCTTTTTGTGTATGTTAAAATCTAGCTTTCATGCTACTTTGGGAGTTGATAGAATACAAGAGATTATGTAAATGAGTTATTTTGTTGATGTCTAGTACAATTTTAGGCAAGAAGAGATCAAAATTCAATTTGGTGCATCACCTCATTTCCCTGTCTGCATATCCTTCTCCCTTTTCCCTCAAAAGCTTATAGTTTAGGTGCATCTTGATTGGAAGGAAGCCGACTTTCTCTAGAGACTCAACCTCACATTTCAAGTCCCACGCTTGGAGGTTGTTTCCATGTTTCACAAGGTTGTTTAGGCCATTCACACTCACCTAAGCAAGGGTGCAAATTTTTGAGACAACGCATACCTAAGAAACAAAGATATCTCAAGCCGTAGTTGACTATATTTAAAGCATCACCACTTTTGATGTGTGCTATTATAACAACCATACCCAAAATAAGTGGTGTCCTATTAATTTAAAAAATTGATATTAAACCCTTTAAAATTCTTTCAACAACAAACTGACTTTAGAGTACAAGTTTTGCACATCACTTTATAGGTCATTTAAAAAACTTTCCAAATAGATCACACACACACACACACACACACACACACGTATATACATATATTTATACATACATATGCATATACATATAAAGTTCTAGTTGACTATATTTAATTGCTATTATAACAATCATACCTAAAATAAGTGGGATCCTATTAATTCCAAAAGTTGATAGTAAACTCCTTCAACACATTTTCAACCACAAGTTACTTTAGAATATAAATTTTGGACATCATAATGACTATATTTGACGTTTCACCACTTTCAATGAATACTATCATAGGAAATATACCTAAAATAAATGGAATCCTCCTAATTCCAAAACAAATGACTTCACTCAACCACAAACATTACTACAAACAATTCATTATTCTTGTTGCTTTGTTGTAAATAACCAAAAATATTTTTTTCATTTATCTACAATTAATGATCTCACTATCATTCAATATGTGAAAAAGGCTTTTAATTCTTATAATAACAATACATTATTTATACAACCCAATAACAACTAGCTTCCACTTCAATTTCATAATCTTGATCCCCACTCATTAACTATTGACAAACAGTACATATTTTATTACAATAAAACATTCCACAAACCTTGAAATTAGCGCCCCATCGACAACTTTCTCGTCTATAATGAATGCACGTCGACTAACAGAAACGGTGCAAATACAATGGATCATGTATTATTATTAAATAAATTTACTCTTTACATTATTATTAAATAAATTTACTCTTTACATTCACGCCAACGTCTCTATTATTCACGCCAACAACCTGAAAAAGCATTTCAAAACTATGATTTTTTTTATGCCCGCAAAAATCTCTGCAAAATATTGGCAGGCGACTCACATTTTACGGCATTCCCAAACTTATAGCTGGAAGATCTTCAACACCTGCCAAATTTAACCTGCTTCACAAACGTCGAGAACTATTTATGAGCCGTTAGGTACTCGAGTTGCCTTGTGTGGAAAGCAAGGTTCTCAGAACAGACTGACACGTGGAAGGGAATAAATGCAGTGAAGCTTTCCGCTTATTTGCGAGATAAGCAAAGCATAATTACGTGGCCGCCAAGTCCGCGCGCCGCGCCGGAATTAACAGATCCCTAAATTAGGTATAGGGTGACAGGGTGGACAGGAATGCCACGTGGGATGCGTGAGACAGGGTTGGGTGACAGGTGGCAGTTGCAGAGGAGGCGCGCGTGCGGGTAGTATGTTGGGGGACACGGGTGGGGAAGCGTGACGGTGAAGACAGCAGGCGCCGCCGGAGGATTAAAAATCGAGGGGGCAATGGCGGCGGAGGTAACTTGAGCTTTTAACCTAGTCTTGTGTGTTTTTTTTATTAGTTACTTTTTAACTTTACCGCTTTTAGCATCACAGCTAAGGTGCCTCGTTATTTCTGCAGGCAGGCAGGCCCGTAGGAATCGCTGATACACGCGCTTTATGTTTTAATTAAGAGGTTGTTTATGTGTTTGGGTGGGTTTATTAGCCGTAAAGTTTCTGTGCGGTTTTGGATTTGACAATGGTGGAGTTGGGGGCAGAGGAATGAGATGGAATATATATGGGACGGCAGGCTGGATTAGGTTTGGTTGGTGGAAGGGTAAATCAGTGTTATTCTGGAGAGCTTTTTCTCGTATTTTTTGGGTTTGCTGGCAGAGAGTTGTAAAGGGTTTGGAGTTGGATTTGCATTTTGGGGGCGAAATTGGTATTTGGGAGTTTATGAGAGTCCTCGAGGCTCGGGTTTCGAGTCCGCGCTCGAAAATGCAGGTGATTCTGTGTGGAATTTCGTAGGTGGATTTGGGTTTGTTTTCTGGGCAGGATGATATTGCCATGGTTGGGAAAGTCGTCCGGGAAGAAGAGTGGAAATGGCGGTAAGAAAGGGAGTAAGAAGGGCAGCAAGGAGAGCGGTTTTTTCGATGCGTTCCATTTGAGGAGATCATCTAAAGGGGCGAATTCGAGGGAGGAATCGGATGCGGAGAGTGCGCTCCCATCGGCGTCCACATCGACGTCTGTGACACGCTGCCAGAGCTTTTCGCATGCCGTGCCTCTACCGCTGCCCGTCGCGGCCGCAGCTGTGGCGCGGTGCGACTCTGGAATCAGTGTGAGTGCGAGTCAGCCTCAGTCTCTGAGAGACAGATCTGCCCGGCTTGCCACGCTCTTGCCCTTGCCTTCGCCTGAACAGGGTAATAATAGGCTGGAAACTGCTGATGGAGCTGCCTCCGGGTCGGAATCTAGCACGAGTTCGCTCGCCAGCGACGATCCAGCAGACAGGGATCTTCTAAATCATAACAGGTAAGCTCTTTAATGTATATGTGATTGAATGAATGCAAGCTATTTTAGAGTTATAAGGATGCAGTGGTTAATAATGGTAGCCGTGGATTCGCTTATCCAGGGTTCTACGAACATTATTTAACAACTTTGGCTATGAATTTTCTCTTTATGTGGTTTTTTTGGTGTTTTGATTTCTAGTTCGGCTAGGAATTCGCCTTATCTACAAGGCATTTTGTCATATTAGTTGACAATGCTTGATTATTTAGGGCTTTTGTCGTATTGATTGACAATTGTGGCTGCGAGCGTTGATATGTACATGATTAATTGCGTATTGTTTGCAATTCTGGCTATGCGTTGGCTTATGGAGTGTCTCTGGCATTTTATTGACAATTCTGCCTACGTTTTTGCTTTCTTAGGGTTCTTTGGCATACCAGTTGACCTTTTTGGTATAAAGTTGCTTGTGTGTAGGGTTTCTTTTTTAACAAATTGGTTGGCTATTCTTGATATGAATTTGTATATATAAGTATTTTTTTGGACTGTTAATTGACAATTTTGCGTATGGGAATAAAGCATAATATTTGCAGGTTTGATCTCAAAGCCCGACAAGAAAAATAAGAAGAATCGAAAAAATAACGAGCAACCAAAATCTAATGCTTCTTTGCTCGGTAAACCACAAAATTTGCCCGTGGTTTCAAAGAAGGGGTTTTCGTCAAATCGAGAGTCGCTGCCCAAGCAACTCCAGATTCCGGTTAACAGAATTCTAGGCAATGCAACTGACAGTTCTGCCATGTCTAGTCCTTCTAGTCCAATGAAAGCTTTTGCCTCAGAGCATCCTTCACCTACAGGTGGAGGTGCTGGTGCTCCAAGGTTTTATATGGATTCGTGTATTCTTGGATCAGGCAATTGTTCGAGTCCAGGTTCAGGCCAAAATTCTGGGCAGAATTCCATGGGCGGAGATATAATAATTGGGCAACATTTTTGGCAGCAGCAGGGCAAAGGCAGCTCTGAGCGTTCACCTGTGCTAAGTCCAAAGATGCGGAGTCCTGGTCCAAGTTCAAGAGGGCAGAGTGTTGCTGTTTCTCCCTTGCATCCCCGAGCTGGCGGATTAGGACCTGAATCTCCTACTGGGAAACATGAAGATGGGAAGCAGCCATTGTGTCACCCATTACCGAGGCCCCCACGATCCCCAACCATTTCCTCTCCCTACTCCCCCTCAGCAAAATCTTCAGGAGCACGTAGTCCAGCAGGGAAAGAAAATCCTACAAGTCCAGCAACGCGATGGAAAAAGGGGAAGCTGTTGGGAAGTGGGACATTTGGCCATGTATATGTTGGCTTTAGCAAGTATGTAGCTCAGAACACAGAAATATACTATAATAATTTTATCTCAAGTTACAATAATCATTCTGTAGTTGTAGAAGATGGTTACTGTTATGTGCCTTTCTTGTCTCCCAATTCTTAATTTTGTAGCGTATTGAAACTTTCCTGTCCTTTTTCTTATTTTGAATTGCGTCTTCTAATCTGGAGGGACAGTTTACTTT
>MU225975.1:1082838-1134264 GCA_018584345.1 Thuja plicata | reverse complement strand
ATTCTTATGTCTTCTTGTGAAATGACTTGATTGCTCCAAGAGAGGTGACACTATAATTAATGCTTTCTTTATAGAAAGAGACACCCTTCCTTGAATATGTTCTTCTTTGTTAATGCTTGACCACGATCATAACAAAATAATATATCTCTTTAATGAAAGCCGTTTTCAGGAATTTCACATAGACCCGTACACAGTCTATCATAACTTTTGAACCCTACACTTTCTCTCCAATTGCTCCAGTGAGGTTCTTCAAAATTTGTTTGTAACAAACATATCTAAAATTCAGAAAAATCCAATGGTGGATTTGTGAGATATGATCCCTGTACTGAGACTGTATTTTCTGAGACAGTCACACATTCACCATCAACAAACTACTCCCTTACATTTGCAGTTTGGCTCTGATACCATGTTAAGTTTTAGGATAGCTGCAAATGTAATAGCACTGCCTAGATTGTATATGGTATGTGTTTTCCAAATGCAACAATCTATCTTTCTTTTATATTGGGAAAGAGGCTAGGAGAGCCATGTCCCTTCATGGGACATGTCTATTCAATATAATTTAATTAATCTTATATTGTTTTATCAATCAATTATTAAATTAGAATAATAGATTTAATATTGAATATTAAATCTCACATGATTAATAATAATATAATATACATTTTAATTAATCAACTTATATTATATGTATTCTAAATGATCATATGACTGAAGCTACAAACATTAACACCGCCGCTGTGCATAACCACATAAAGCAAAAAAAACTGGCACAGTCAAGTTCATTCTTATGCTGAGAGGGGGAAAAATAACTTCTGACTCATTGCCCTTTGACCCCATCTTCGGGGCGCTGCCTCCAAACCTCCATTGAAAAAATCTAGGGGGAAACGGCGCCGATAGAAGTGGGGAAAATTAACCTCTGAGTCTAATTAAGCTCCATATAGCAACACCGTCACGCCCAATGCAGGCTTTTAGGACTAGACCCTCTAGTTGTACCTCTCCATTAGTTTCTACTAGAGCTGGGAAGAGGAAGATGTAATTGTAAATTTGTAATGATGTATTTACTTTTAGTTTTACAAAAACTATTTACTACGTTGCTTCAAGCCATCAGCATTCTTCATGAGAATGCAATTTTGTACCCACTTTGCGTTTGAATATATCTAGACCCAGCTTGTTTCTTTTGAGTTCTCATTAATTGACTCATTGGATGCATCTTCTCATTGAATTTTGCCAAAAAAATGCATTTCTAATTAAATTTAAGCAGTTTTTTCAGTTACTGAGTTTTTTCCGAAAACTGGCTGAGTTTTTCACGATTTTTTTTTTCAGGCCTTGGTGAGTTTTTGCTGAGTCCGAGTTTTCCAACTATGGTTCTGATGTGTAATGATAGCTGTATGTTGATTGATATCTTTCTTGTTGAAAATGTTAATTTGTTGTCAGACCGTTTGATCAGTGTTTTGGTGAATCTACAGCTGTCACTATCTATTTTTTCTTTTTGCATCTGGGTGGATGAGGCTTTTCTTAAAGTTAGTCTTGAATTGACTCTTTCTTCAAATGGGTTCAGTGTTGTTAGTAGCTAAGTGGCACACAAGGGCTTGCCACCACTTGAGGGCTTTATCCTTAGGTGCACTTGACCACAATATTTTAGGCGTCAGCAAGTTAATAGGATCTGGATAAATGCTTCAATTCTTGTGTTTGTTACATTGATTAAAAGTTAAAGCCATCTCGTGATGAGCACAAATCAGATTAACTCTAAATTGTTTAGCATGGTATACTTCCTTTATATAAAGGTGTTTCAGGGTATGGGATGGTGTCATTGTCATGAGGCAATTTACTGGTGGACATGTAGATGTATCTTTAAAATTTAAGCCCTTATTTTGGTGTGGTCAATCTAGGCCAATGTTTTATTTGAAAATTAGAATGGTATTATTTTAAATAATAAAAATGTTTCCTCCATCTTAGGTGGATGACACACTATATATATACCTTGAGTATGTTTCTGGAGGTTCTATACACCAACTACTTAGAGAATATGGCCAGTTTGGAGAGCAAGCTATTCGCAGCTATACTCGGCAGATTTTAGCAGGCTTGGCATACTTGCATAGTCTTAATACTGTCCACAGGTAAATGCATTATTTTGTTACTACTTATGTGCTAATGTGCTGTTATGTACAAAAGAACATGGCGAGTGTTCTTTAAATTAGGATTCTTCTTAGAGTATCTTTTGAACCTTTTCCAAATATAATCTCTCTTGTTTTCTGGTGGTATTTGTGAATGGCCAGATATTTCTAATGTCTAATTTTGCAGAATTGTTAATTGTGCAGAGACATCAAAGGGGCAAATATACTTGTCGATCCTAATGGTCAAGTAAAACTTGCAGACTTTGGCATGGCAAAACATGTAATTTTTCTCCAGTATCTGAATACTTCGTCACTGTTCGTTAGTGTTTTGATAACAAAATAAGCTCCATTACAACAATGACTATAACTTCATCTGCTGTAAAATATATTCTTGAAAAGCCAATACTATATTGTGCCTTTGTTTTTATGTCATGTCATTTATTCATGTGATTCCAGAGATTTTGGCGCCAATGTAGCATTGCATTATGTTAGTTAGAGTAAAACTTATTTAACTCTCAAAGCAGAGTGGTTACTATAATTTTCTTTTGAGTTGAAGATGTTGTGGAGTCTATTTACACAGTTGACAAATATTAAATAAAAAACCAAGAGATTTTGGGAAAAGCTCTGCAGGTTTTCTAAAGGTCCATTGTTTTGGATCACAGATTTAAACTGTGTGATCATAATCAGGATGGTGTGATAGGCCTTCTTGTAGGAACAAGTTGTGATTGACAATATAAACTGGGAACAATTACAGCAACCTCTTGATGCTTAATGGTATATGGATCATAACTCCCTGACTAGTAATTTACACTCTTTATATCCTTTGCAATTAGTGATCAATATACCTAAGTTAAGAACAATGGGAATCATAAGAGTAATATTTCATGTGCTTTCCTTTTCTAAATTATCTCTCTACGTATACTTCATAAAGTCACTCTAACTTGTATAACAAAGCAAGTTTGCCAAACATCCCACTGTCCCCAAAACGCGAAGGGGGGCGGCAACGTGGGCCCCACGGGTGGGGATGTGTTCCAGTGGAAGCTTGATGTTGTCCAGAAAATAGGAGACGTCTCTCGTAAATGATTTGAATCTCAGAGAAACTAGCATTATGCTCTCAGTTTTTCCATTCTGTCTTCTGTTTACTTATGAAGCAAGTTGCTTTAAAATGTGTTGAAAACTTGGAACAACAGCTTAATTTGGTTCAGACTCGTTTAATCTGATTCTAGGTCTACATGAATGTGAGAAGACAAATAAAAAATTAGCCACTGAATTACTTGCTGTGGAAACTCCTAAATATCAAATAAAGAATTAGTTGCTGAAAACTGATGTCTATACATTTTTCGTTACTCTGGTTAAACAGAATTACTGGGATGAGAATTTGTGCTGACAAGATAAGACCAAGCTCATACAAACTGCTCTGATATGGGCATACTGAATCACTTAAGTTTGTCAAACTAACAATCAATCAGTGAGGCCCAGAGAACTTAAATCTACATTAGTGACTGTAATATTTACATGCAGGTGTTGAGGCATATATGTAAACTGAAATCCACCTTAGTCTAACTTAGGGCAGTGAACTGGGCCTGCTGTGCTTGTGAGCTAATTATAATGACTTTGATATTTGCAAAATAGGAGATACCAATGAAGTGATTCTTGTCAGGTTGTTGGACTTGGGGCCTATCGCATGCCCTGAATTTTTTAGGCCTTATGGGATATACGATAATAGTAATCAGTAGGATCTGTTTATGGTCTCCTGTGTGATCTGTAGAATTCTCCAATTCACCCCTTGATACCCAGGCATCTGGTGAATTCACCTAAAAAGCAACCCTTACATTTTGCTATTGCCTACACAGTATTTTGCAAAATGAAAGATCATGTTATTTCTCTTTGTTCCATGGGGACATATACTCCCCAAAAAACCCCATTTCCCCTGTACGGACATGTTTCCAAGACTTGTGGACTTGGGGGAAACGTGCCCCACAGCACCACGACATCTACCAAGGACACTGCCAGGTCTTCCTATATGGCACATGCCATCACATACTAATTGCACCCCCTAACTTTGTGAAAACTAGTTTGCCTTTCACAGGGCATTGGCAGAGATGTTATATTGCAGATTTTGCCTTGAAGCTATCAATTCAGCTCAACTTTTATATCAGCACTGCACAAACGCACGCATGCTCTCCCCTCCCCTGCCCAATTGTCACTCGGCCGTCCCTTTGCCATCCCCAAATTTGGGCCTTGGGTCCCCCTGTCCCTTAGCCCCGCATCTCCGCATCCCCCTGACAAGAAACTGTGGAATTATGTTATTCATTGATCTATGTGGCTTGAGAGAAAGCAGCTCCTTGCAGTGCATACTTGGATTCAATATTAATTTCAACCAACTCAATACAACTTGCTTTGGTTTTCTATTGCTGTCAATTTCTTCACGGATTTCTTAGTGAGAGCGTCTTTGCAAGTCTTTACTAAGGTATTTTAATTGCTAACTATTTATGGTAAGCAATTATTATATCTTGAAATGCAAAGAAATAGTTTTCAAGGTCTAATAATAATAGTCTAAGTTACCAGATTCGCTCAGCAGACCTGGATTTCGCGGTTCGGTTCAGTGCAAATTCTAATTCGGTTCGAATTCGGTTCAAATTTGCATTTTTGATTGAGACATTCGCTTGGAATTCGGTCAGCGGGGACCCTGTGCAAATTTAGAACTAATTTGACTGACTTTCTAAATGCCCGCCCAAGCCCAAATGGAATCTGTATCAAATTTGGGTCGAATTTGATTGGACGTCGGTTATTGAAAGTTATATTGACTTTTCAATGAAGTTTTTTAACCTTTTGTGATGGCAAATACAACCCTAAATGTGACGGCATAACATTCTTATGTTCATCGTCATGGCATTATTGTTTTGAACCGAAACATTGATATGGTGGTGTATTTTGGCATTTTGTTAGGTCATTTGATCTAAAACGACAATATATGTGGTGGTGTATTTTGCTATGTTGCTTTATTATTAGCATAGTAATGTATGAACTTATTTGCTGCTGCATATGTTTACATATGTATATATATATATTTTTTTAAAATTTTTTTTTCTTGTATGGACAAACCCAAAACAAATCGAGCCCAGCCCAAACAAATTTTGGACGAATTTCGAACCCGCATTTGAACCGGAATCCGAACCGACAACTTAGATAATAGTTATAGCTGCGTACTATGCAAAAATGTCTTTGATTTTTGCTTGCTGTGTGCATTTCTTGTTATTCTGCATTATGTAAGCTTTATTAATAATTATTAAGATTGAAAATTAACCAAAAATTGCACTTAGTTGGCTTTTCTTCTGTAAGATTTTCTATGCAAGCCATCTAAATGCATTAGATCTGTTAATGTTTGTAGCTTCAGTCCTATGATCATTTAGAATACATATAATATGTGTTGATTAATAATAATATATTATATATGTTATATTATTATTATTCATATAAAATTTAAGATTCAATATTAATCTATTATATTATTCTAAATTAATAATCGATTGATGAAACATTATAAGATTGATTAAATTATAATTAATGGGAAGAGGCATGTCCTTTAAAGGACATGCCTCTCTAAAGGCATAGTTACATAATCAATCATCATTATATTAATCACATAATAATGAATAGACATGACCCATGAAGGGACATCCTCAATATAAATGCAAGAGAGATTGCTGCACTTGAAACACACAGACAATATAGAGAGTGCTATTGCATTTGCAGTGATCCTAAAACTTAACATGGTATCAGAGCTAGACTGCAAATGTAAGAGAATAGTTTGTTGATGGTGAATGTGTTACTGTCTTAGAAAATACAGTCTCAGTACAAGGACCATATCTCACAAATCTACTGTTGGGTTTTTCTGCATTTTGGATATGTTGGTGAAAAACAACTTTTGAAGCATCTCACTGGAGTGATTGGAGAGAAAGTGTGGGGTGCAAAAGTTATGGCCGACTGTGTACGAGTCTGTGAAATCTAGTGAAGTTGTGTTGTAGACTTTGTCCACACCAAGTGCAAAGAATAAGGTCAAGTGAATTATAGAAAAGTGTTAAGAATCCAAAGGAGTGCTTGAAGAGCTTGGTAGGGGTTGGTAGAGATTTTGGGCCCTAAGGCAAGGGTCTTTGGAAAACTCAATCTTTATAGACATTTTCTGATTTGTTACATATGGACCCTCATTGGAGCAACTTGTACCAAGGATGTTGATGCACATATAAGTATTTATTATCCTTGAGTATTACTTTATCTACTCATTTTAGTCTCTCTTTTATTTGTATTTCTATACGTACTATAAGAGCTATTTGCCTTGATCTTTTCCGGGATGCTCTTGCAGGAAAAGAAGATTGATATCAAATTGAGAGGGAGTTTGACACTTCAGAGGTAAACTTGGTATGACTATGTAATTGTAATTCCTGAGATTGAATTTAATACATATTCATTTATATTTTAAATGTTAAAAGAGTAACTATTGTGCATATGTATATTATGTCATGAAAGGTGACGATCTTTCATTGATATTTTTATAAGGTCACTATTGTAAGGTGACAATCTTAACAATAGATTGACCTGTTATCATAGACTTCATTAAGTTGTTGTCCTGGAATGTGCCGGAAATTATGATAACAAAAGCATCATGGTTGACTTCATTAAGTTGTTGTCCCAGAGTGAGCCGGAAATCATAATGCTACTTGTGTTGTTAATTTACTGAGTTCTTGATCCATTGTCATGATAGACTACATTAATTTGCTGTCCCGGACTGTGCCGGAAATCATGACAATGAGTGAATCATGATAGATGACTACATTAGTCTCGGGATGAGCCGGAGATCATGATACTATGTTGTCTCTGAGATCAAGATTGTTATTTGATAGACTATATTCAGTTATTGTCTTGGAATGTGCCGGAAATCAGATAACTAACATCCTTCTAGGACATATGTGTTGATAAGCATCTTAATAATGCTAGTGTGAGATTGATCACCGTTTTGTGAGATAATCATATCCTCACTCACTAAGAGGGAGTGTTGAATATGTAGCATCAGTTGAATATTAAAATATCTGATTATTGCGCGCGCGTGCACACACACACACACATATGTAGTATTATAAATTGATTATTCAAAATGGTTCGATTTGATCTCAGAATTGTTCAACACTGCTTGTGATGCCCAGCGATGTTGATGCTAACACTCATATGAGATTGATGAGGTTGCTCAAAATCAGTTCACCAGTTATGTAATTAAGCATATCCTCCCTCGCTAAGAGGGAGTGTTAGAGTTACAGCAAATAACAAATAGTTATGACCGTGTAGGGTCATGAACCTACGTGGCTCTTGCCACGTACAGAAAATTGAAGCATGATGGCTGAAGCAGATCATAATAGATGATATCTTGCATGGTAGATTAAGTCCCTTAAACAGACCATGGCCTTCTATAGTTATGACCGTGTAGGGTCATGAACCTACGTGGTTCTTGCCACGTACAGAAAATTGAAGCATGATGGCTGAAGCAAATCATAATAGATGATATCTTGCATGGTGGATTAAGTCCCTTAAACAGACCATGGCCTTCTATTGTGATAGACATCTTGTGATGATAAAATGTCCTATGGTAAGTATTATTGAGGGTACATGTGCACATAACCTATAGGATATTTTTTGAGTTATGGTGAATATCATGAGACTTGATATTCTTGGTCAGACCATATCTCTGATATCATATTGAAGTGATATCTAAAATATTTTTTGAGTTATGGTGAATATTATGTGACTTGATATTCCTGCATATACCATATCTCCAGATATCACAGTGAGGTGATATCTCCTCTCTTTCAAAATTAATGAACTTATTGAGATTTGCATCTTGATGGATTTTATCTTCTCTGGCTAAGAGGGAGTGTTGATGTTTTGTGTAGCTATGGTGAGGGTCATAAGTGTTGGCACAAGAGACCACTACACATTATGTTTGATCATCCTCCCTAGCTAAGAGGGTGTGTTAATGTTTGTAGCTTCAGTCGTATGATCATTTAGAATACATATAATATATGTTGATTAATAATAATATATAATATATTATATATGTTATATTATTATTATTCATATGAAATTTAAGATTCAATATTAATCTATTATATTATTCTAAATTAATAATTGATTGATGAAACATTATAAGATTGATTAAATTATAATTAATGGGAAGATGCAGGACATGCCTCTAAAGGCATAGTTGCATAATCAATCATCATTATATTAATCACATAATAATGAATAGACATGTCTTATGAAGGATGTCTCTTCTTGCCTTATCCTCAATATAAATGCAAGAGCGATTGCTGCATTTGAAACACAGACAATATAGAGAGTGCTATTACATTTGCAGTGATCCTAAAACTAAACAAGATCTACCAGATTTTCTCTTCGAAGATGATAAACAACTGCTAGTTTTGTAGGCTTTCTCTGTCAAGCTTTTAGACTATGCATGGATGATTTAGCTTGAATTATTCAATTTAAATTTTATGTTTTATATTAGCAATCTACTGCATTTTCTTTTATAAACAAGCAGAAATACTTATGTATGTGTGTGAACATTTTGAAGTAACTGTATTCTATTTTTGTCATTTTCTGATATAAAACATATGTTTGGAATATGCTACCCCATGTTTGTATTTTTGCAAGCTTTAGCAATGGGAGATTAGTCTGGTGCAAAATGGGAATTCTTGCTTCCCTCTAGTTTGTATAGGGTCAAAATAAATGCTGTTTTATACATGATTTAAATATTAACTTTATGTGCTGTGTTGTTTATGCTATGTTCCTGGCTGCAACTTGGGGTCTGTAGTGAAATCTGGTGGGTTGTATCAAGTGGTCTGGAGTTTGTATTTTTGAAAAGTTTCAAACAGTTCCATGAATAACATCTAACTTTGACCCAATGCTAATCCTATGCATTTTTTCCGTTACCAGATTTCAGCACATTCATGTCCTTTATCATTTAGGGGAACTCCACACTGGATGGCTCCTGAGGTATTAAATTTGCTTTCCTTGTCAATATAGCCTCTTTGTTTGTTGGGTACTTGGTTTGATATGCCCTTGGAACATAAATAATTGTCATTTTCTCTGACGGTTCAGGTCATTAAAAATATAAATGGCTATGACTTGGCGGTGGATATTTGGAGCTTAGGTTGTACAGTCGTGGAAATGGCTACTGCAGAGCCACCATGGAAGCAGTATGAAGGGGTAAGACAGTTGCTACTGTTTATTTTTGCTGGCACAACTTCAATGAGGGATGAATATTCATGCATTTTAAAACTACCATCCTCCTCTTAGGGTGCAAACTGCATATTTGATTCCATTAATTTTTAGTTAATTCCGCTTATGAGTGGCTGGTATTTGGAAATCCTTAGGCTTATGTGGTTACTAAAGCATTTGGTTAAATGTTTGAGATTCTATGGTAGATTGTTTATTATGTTCTTCTGGGACCCTTTTCGGCATAGGCCTGGCTTGGTGACACCAGAAGCATTTAATCAAGTGTAATATTATTTTAAAATTCAGACAGAATTCCATCTGATATTAATTTCAATGTTTTCCCATTTCTCTACTTTCTTATGCCTCTGCATGTGTATCTCATAATTATAAAATTTATATCATTCCTATTACAGGTTGCTGCAATGTTTAAAATTGGCAACAGTAAGGAGCTGCCAGCAATTCCTGACCATCTCTCAGAGGAAGGCAAGAGTTTTGTGAGGCTTTGCTTGCAAAGGAATCCTGCAAACCGTCCCACAGCTGCACAACTCTTAGAGCATCCATTTGTGAAAAATGCAGCACCATTTGTAAGGCTGGAACCTGGCACAAAAACCATGGAAACAGAGGCATTGTCCTCATCTGCTAGTGGCATTAGAACTTTGGTATGCACCCTCTGTTATAATTGTCATCTTCTAGTTGGCTCGCATTCTTCTGTCATTTGGAGTCTTATGATCTATGTGTTTTCTGAGTTGTCTAATGGTTCTGAATAGGGGCATATAGTTTCCTCTCAATTTCACATTCAATTATCTTTCTTACCTTCATGTGTTTTATATAAATGAATGTTTACCAATCTGGAGAGTTTAAATTTTTCATTCGGGGATACAGTTGGTATTTTTAATATATATACTGTCAAAGGTTTTATTTATCCTATCAGTCAGTTACTTGTGCTGATATTTGTTTTGATGTTATGATGGCTCTACTTTTAATCTGACAATTTTGGTATATTGAATTTAGACATGGAATGGTACAGTTATTTAAGCAGTACTTCATTCTTTCCATTTGATATTGGACATAACTATTTCTCATTTCATAATAGGGTTCAAGGTTTTGTGTGTATCCCTTTTGAAGAGTATTATTCTTATGAACTTCCAAGTTTTGAAGAGTATTATTCGTATGAACTTCCTAGGCACCAATGATGTCAGTGAAAACTTTAGTTTGGAAATAATCCTTTTTAAGGTCGTAGTAGACTATTGCTTCCGTGAAGTTTCAAGGTGCCCTTAATGTCGAAGACTCGAAAATAAGGCTGTTGTATCCCTTTTGAAGAGTATTATTCTAATGAACTTCCAAGTTTTGAAGAGTACTATTCGTATGAACTTCCAAGGCACCAATGATGTCGTTGAAAACTTTAGCTTGGAAATAATCCTTTTTAAGGTCGTAGTAGACTATTGCTTCCGTGAAGTTTCAAGGTGCCCTTAAAGTCGAAAATAAGGCTGTTCAAGTTTGGTCCCTTATCTGATTTCCAGGGAGTATTTCCAATGTTCTGATCGGTGAAAACATTGAGTTATTTTCTTCAGTTGAAGCATAACTTTGTTTGGTTTTTCGATTTTTCAGTAATGTCATTGAAAACTTCAGTTTGGAAATAATCCTTTGAGGTTGTAGTCGACTATTGCTTCCAAGAAGTTTCAAGATGCCCTTGAAGTCGAAAATAAGGCTGTTCAAGTTTACTCCCTCATCTGATTTCCAGGGAGTCTTTCCAATGTTCTGATCTGCGAAAACATTGAGTTGTTTTTTTCAGTTGATGCATAACTTTGTGTGTTTTTTCAGTAAAGGAATAACGAACAGAATAATTTCAGTCAATTGGTAGAAGCTAGAAATTCACTTTGTGTAAATTGCAAATATAATTGAAAAAACTGTGAATAGCACAAACAAATTGTTCATGTGATTAGTCTGATGTGCTTATTTGAAAATTGGACAATTACTCAAGTTTGCTGAAATTAGCACACAGATTTTCTTCCTTCTAATGTCGTTGGCCCAAATCGAAAATTTGCAAATCACATAATGTTTTTCATGGTTTTCGCTTATATTTGTATTGTTTGTCTTTGAGTGAACTTTCGCTGTCGCAGGACTTATTCATTTGTAATCAGTAGCATTGATGTATTTGCACATTGAGTTAAATATTTTTGGCTAGCATTTATCACGATTTTCTTAAGAGAAATGGTCTTTAAAAATGAAAAATAATCTTGTGTAGCAATGAAGGGAAGCTCCTAATATATTGTCTATCTTTTGTTAACATTATGTGCTTAATAATTGTCAAATATCCCTTTTCTGAGTAAGTACGGCCTACACTAAACTGTTATCATGCGAATAACCTAAATCAGAATAATGTTACTTGTTTCTAAATGAATTATACAATTCAGTATTATGGGACAAAGGTAGGTATGTCATATTAATAGTTTTAACTTAAACTTGTAATGCTTCAAAATCACAGGTAATATCTGAGACATGTAGATGATTACCAATATATATGATACATGCCCTCAGATGAGAAACAAGATCTAAAACATGTATTTCTACATCAGATTAGAAAGGTTTAAAATATCAAACATTTCAGTTCTGTAACTAAAAATACTACCTTAAATTTGATATGATTTTGACCTCATTCCATTGTAGTGTTTTAGATGACTCTGGAATATTTCCAGTATACATGTTGCTCTTACCCCATATGGATGGTAATCTAGTGTTGCTACATTTGCATGGAGGGTAAGGAACCTCTGTCAGTTAAAGTTTTATGCAGGTGCGTGTACCTCACAGTTTTCAGGTCATACCAGTTTGGTGTTCTCACCTTGCCTACCGTGGGCCCCTGCAACAATGGATTCATGTAAAAGACATACAAATTTGAAGAAAAACCGAGACGTACAAATAAACTCCGCACCCCCGCCCCCCAAAAAAAAAAAAAAAAACAAAAAAANAAATAAACTCCGCACCCCCGCCCCCCAAAAAAAAAAAAAAAAACATAAAAAGATAATGAATGATAAAAATATTAAATATCAATTTCTTTAATTCTAAAGCTCTCTAGTTCTTTTGTGCGTGTGTATAAAAATATAAATTTTGGGATTTTGCACCAGGCATTTCATACCTGTACCCAGTGTATCCCCTTAGCCATGGAACTTTGTTCTTTCTTTCTGGAGCAAAGTTTTATTTCTCCTACACAGTTAAGGTAATACACATTAGAGATCTCAAAATATTGTCATTTGTTGACATGTCATGGGTATTTCTACTGGATTTTGGGTTTCTGCAAGTTGTATAACAATTTCCTTTCTAAATGTTATGGCTGTAATTAGTTACTTCCTAGAATTCACATTTTCCGCTGTTTTCTACTACGATGTTCAGCAATTATGCAGTTCTGCTAAAATTGCATTTAATGATTAAAATTTAACCATTTGTACTTCAATATTGCTATGCAGAATTCTACACAACATCCTGCACATTCCAGGCATCCCTCTTCAGTTGAGGTGGACCACTCAACATCACGTTCAAGAATACAGTCAACCCACCAGCCTTCAAGGTTTCCTCCTTTTCATATGTTGTATTCTGGTGATGTCTTTCTACTTCTATGGCAGTTTGTAAAATGATTTCCTTGTATCAGCAAGAACTTTTTTCTGAAGTCAATTACTTGTTCTGCAGTGATCAATTTTGTACACAGAGGAATATTTCCTTGCCTGTATCTCCCTCTGCAAGTCCGTTGATCCAGCCACGGTCACCCAATTATAGATATGACACTATGTCCCCATCTCCTATATCAACCCCAATTCTTAGATCAGGCTCCTCAACTCCACTGACTGGAGGTTATGGTGCTATCCCATTACAGGCCAGTGGAGGTGCAAGACAGACAGTGTATGTGCGGGAGAATTTTGGTAACATGCCCCAAATGATGAATGGAACGTACCCTATTGGTTTTGGTGGCTATACTGACTCTAGGTCTGATATTTATGCGGGAGTGCAGGCACCCCTTACCCCAGAAGGGTCCCCAAGACTGCAGAGTCAACTGGTTGCAGAAAGTGATGTACTGGCGAAAACATATGGTAGAGTATTAAGAAATGAGAATGGACATAGTCAAAGGCAATATGGTGGTCATGGGTTATTGGCAGAATTTGAGCTTAAGAAACTTCAAAAAAATCCTTCCCAGGTTGTTGGATTTGATTTAAGACCTGCATCTCCCATCCTTGGTCGTGCAAATGGTCATGAGCATTACCTGAAGGTGCCGAAATTTCTTGTCACATTTTGCATGCTTGTTTTCCAGCAGTCTACCAATTTTTTGTTTATTTATCAAGTTGAAACCGAAACTTGCATGTTGTATCTATCTAATGAGTTGAATGATTATTTGCCAGGTAGTTTTGCATCAGAATTGTCAACCTAGTTAGTATCCACAACTGACCAGGATTGTTTGTACGGTAATCCTGAAAAAAAATGTGGAGCAATGTCGGTGGCCATATTAATGGGTGTGCCTTTTCAGGCTCAGCACATGTGTTATATGCAAAACAATTGGATGGAAGCAATGAAAACTCAACTTCTACAGTTCCTCATCCATCAGTAACGTAAGTAAATTTTATACTTATGTTATCCTCTTCATGGGTTATATGTTTTTTATGTAAAGAGCATATTTTTCTTCCATGTTGCATCCGTAACCAAGCCGAACAGAAGCTGACACTGGTGGATACTTGTGTTGCAGAAAGGGAGATAATAGCTGCAGATTACTGTAGTGTTCTTTTTATAACATAATAACTGTGATCATTTTGTCACAATCAACCTGTAACAATAATATTGAATATATAAGGAGTGAAGATTTGTTACTATGATGTTGACCAAGGGCATTCTTTTTAGAAAGAAAATTTTGTTGAAGTGGCTTTTGTTTTAATGTCCCTATATATTTGGGCCGAGTGTAACTAAATTGCAAAAACAAATAAAATTTAATGAGTACAGTCTTGTAATGCAAGATTTTTTATTGCAGTTTCCCAGGATAATGAATATCTGTGCAACATGTTTATCAAGTCAATATAATCCAAGTTATTATGTGGTCAACAAACTATCATAATGAGAATTATCTGTGACATCGAGAAATTGAAGACCCAAAGATCTCTTGCATGTTGGAAATGGTAACTTGGAAGCTGTACCGTGCTTATTAACAAGCAGTTAGAAGATGTTCTAGGCAGTGTCTTTTGACAATGATGGCCTTCAAAGATAAAAAAAATATCCGTCAGGACTTGACACTTCCATCTCATGAAGTACAAAATATGGCTTGCAGTGAATATTTGCTTCTCTTTGCCTTGAGTGCTTTTGTCTTGGAGGTGACTTTTATGGGGCCTGATATTATTTCTGCTCAACGTGGACTTTATACCACAGGCTAGCTGTTGTTCGATGAAAAGACTGCTGTGCAAATTTGTACATTAGAGAAAAGATTAGCACAAAATTATGAGTGAAGTCTTCAGTTATATTTCTGGTTGATGACCTTATTTCCTGGTAGTGCCTAATCTGACCCTGGCAAAGAGATGAATGCAGTAAAAAATGTGAATTAAAAAGTCAACTAAGAGGGGATTGTGGAGTTGACTGCATGTGTTGGTTGTCGCAGGGATCTTCGGTGGTTTTGTTGGTTGGGTCCCTCATAACTTTCAATTTTTGGTATGGTAGGGTTGGCATTTCAATTCTGTGTTGGTTGTCCAGTTGGTAGAGCCCTACCCCCCTCAATACGTGATTGGGTGGGCACATTTGATCATGTGGTTAGTTGTTTGCTATTGGTTGGGGAGGCATCACTGCCTCGTCTCTTCTGAATCTTGTATTCATATGATTTACGCAGCATCAGTGCCCCATTAGATGGAGGACAAGGACCATGGATGGTTATCATCTATGACACAAGTGCTCATAGGTGAAGCAGTTTTGAAAATAAATAAATTTGCATTTACAAACTCCCATTGTTTGTTTATGTTTCGTTATTATAAATTAATAATGAAATGGGACAGGATTCGTCTTCTTATGTTGAAGATTATGTGGTTAGTTGTTTGCTATTGGTTGGGGAGGCATCACTGCCTCGTCTCTTCTGAATCTTGTATTCATATGATTTACGCAGCATCAGTGCCCCATTAGATGTGAGGCCAAGGACCATGGATGGTTATCATCTATGACACAAGTGCTCATAGATGAAGCAGTTTTGAAAATAAATAAATTGCATTTACAAACTCCCACTGTTTGTTTATGTTTCGTTATTATAAATTAATAATGAAATGGGACAGGATTCGTCTTCTTATGTTGAAGATTATTCTGGAATTTGCACAAAGTAGGTTAAATTAGAAAGAACTTGCAATTATAAAATACCCTAGAGTTTTTATGTTTGATTACTATGGATCAACAATGAAATCTAACAGGCTAAGGTTCTCACGTTGAATGATTACCTGGATTTTGAAACGGCTGTAGCAATTAGAATCACATGTCGCGCATTTCTGTCTCATACGGTTGGACATTTTTTTATGCTTAACAGACTCTTGCCCGCCATTGTCTATGCAGCACGGTAATTTTTAATTAATTAATAATTACAATAAACGGTACATTCTCGGTTCTGTAGACGTTGCCCTCTTGTCTACCAGATAATACAGTCACTTGTCTTATATTTCATTCTAGCCTCTGGGCAATAATGTTGTCGGTATTTATCTTTTGAAGGTTTTTGGTGCCGGTGGGCATTTACAGGGTTTATTTTTTTTAATATTTTAAACTAGAAGTATATAATTGAGTATGGTGTAAGTATATGATATTGGTTTGCAGAGATATTTCCAACGCCTGAGATGGGGATAAATTAGCGAAAATAAAACAATTCAAATGTTTGTTAATGATTTAGTTATCGACTCCAATTGGGTAAGGATAGTTTTTACATGCGTGGGATTTTAGTCCAAAAATTGGTGAATATATAAAATTTCTTTGGGTATGCATGGTTGGACTTGGGTCCTAATCGGTGAGATGAAAGAGGAAGTATGTGCTGACCAACTCTTTGTCATTTACGAAGTACGTGGTAACTAAGCGGTCGTTATAACTGATACTCATATACGATTGTGTCGATTGTAGGTTAACGCACTGTGCACGGCACATTGAATTGTAAAAATTAAATTTTAATTAATCTGCGTTGCGGAGTTGACCCAAGTGATCGAGAGATTGTCTAAACGTTACGAGTAAAAGCGGATGAAAGAAGTGCAAATATTGAGCGATCGTATGGGTTATATTTGTTTACGCTGCTGTCAGTGATCTCGATGTCTACATAGTTATGTAGATGGTGACTTCGCTGATTTATGTGAGACAAGAGTTGACTTATTTTATTTCACTATTTGTCTAATTTGGCGACATCGACCGTATGCTGTCTTTGACCAGTTCAGTTAAAATTTCATTGTTATACCATAATTAGAAAGTTTCCATTTGTCTTTTCATTTCTGGTTGGTAAATGTTGTTGCTTTCTCGTTTTTTTAACCCGTGTATTATGTTGAGATTTATTGTACAGAAAATTACGTGCACATGCTGGCCATCTCGACGTAGTGTGCGAAGGAAAACAAAAGTTGAAAATGTGGTAGGGACACGAGAGATTTTGGCACGCATAGAGCAAAATAAGTTTTGCAACAAAAATAGTGAATTTCTCCAAATATCAATTATTTCTTTGTGAATGTACCTGTTTCTCTGCAGATTAGTGTTCTTCAAATTAGAAAAACGAATATTTTGAACTTATTTAGATGGAAAGTGTCATTGCACTCTGCTACGCTTGAAAAACTCTTAAGTTTAACTCAAATTTTCCGTAAGATTGTGGACTACTTGTCAAAGTCTTTCATGCCAAGGTGAGAGGAGATTGTTATGCAACAAGTCATGATATTGATGTAAACCAGTTTTTAAAATCTAATCTTCAGAAACAGAGTATGCATAACTTTGGATAATGATGGGTGCGTGACACATTCTTCAAAATTAGTGTTGCTCAAAAAAACCAAATTTCTATATTTGAAGAATGATGGGTGGGTGAGAGGGAGAATCAATGTTAGCTTTAGAACATAAAATTTGATAACTTCGAATAATAATGGGTAAGGAAGGCTGGAGTGTTAAATGGAGAGTTGGGAACGGTTATAATCATCTTAGATTTGAGAGAGGGAAATAAACAGCCCCCAAGGAAAATTGGGAAGAACTTGTAGCTTTTACAGTTAAGGATGGTTGAAACTGAATAATATTTTTCATCCAAGTGAGCATATGAGGATAGTGATATGTAATACGATTACAATTTGAAGGTGAATAGTTTCAAGAGTTATTTGAGGAGATGCAACCTTACAAAACAGCCGGCTCTTTTTTTCTTTTTTTTTTAATAATTTATAAAATCAAGATTAATAATAGAAGAGCCCACATCAAAAGAAACTTGACATTTTCCAAGGATGCAATTTGAAAATTGTTAAAGATGCGACACTTCATCTCTTAGGTTAGATCCCCTCATGCAATTGCATAGCTTATTTTGACTAGCTGTCATTGCTGCATTTTTAAGAACCAAATTGTGGAGCAGGTGACCCTACAAACAATAAGTTTTGCTACTTAGATTTTAGCAGTTATCTTTAATTGTATTTTTTAAATGAGATTATTAATAATAATTATTGCAATTAAAATTTGGAAAAAATATTGGAAGCAAATAAAATAGAGGGAAAAGTATATATGGAACCATGTGTCCTTATTCTCAATGTGTAGATGCTTATTTTAGTTGCTCTTTTTTTAAAAGCTTAATTTTAAGTTTTTTTTAATCGGTAAAAGATTATTTCATTATTAATAATAGTGTTACTACAAATTTTGAGATAATTTTTTTCCCAACACCACCCCAAAATCTACACTCACTACTTGATAACACCAAAAATTTGATAAATCGATGTGTACATATTTATGTAGATGGTGACTTCGGTGATTAGTTGGGCTTCTAGTTTATGTGAGACAAGAGTTGACTTATTTTATTTCACTATTTGTCTAATTTGGCGTCATCGACTGTATGCTGTCTTTGACCAGTTCAGTTAAAATTTCATTGTTATACCATAATTAGAAAGTCTCCATTTGTCTTTTCATTTCTGGCTAGTAAATGTTGTTGCTTTCTCGTTTTTTTTGGGGGATGCAGATGCGTTTGGATGCTTATATATATATATATATATATACACACACTTAAGTCTAAAAAATATACAATAAATTGATAAGTTTAAAATTTTAATTTATTTAAATATTTAAATTTGTTTATTATTAAATGTTAAACTAAAAATAAATGTTAACATGATACAGAAATAAGGAATACACAATAATGATCAACAGATTCAACACTTCTGCTAGTCTCCTTCTGATAGCAATACTCCAGAAAACGGCACTTGCAGAATACATCACATTGATATAAAAAAAACGCCACAGAATAATCACCACTCTCTGTAACAGCAATGCATGATGATGACTAAAGAACGTAATACACATGCCCCTTAGTCAACTCTGCTGAATAGCCCATGCTCACATAAAACTCCCACCACTTTAATAGCCATGGGTTCTTTTACAAATCATAACATCGGAAATGCATTCGGCAGGCAACCAATCGTTACAGCCAGCTCACTCAAAACACAAACATGATGATGCTACATTGAATGAATCACTCGCAATGTCTTTTTGAATACAACGTGATGACTCTGTGACCTCTGTCAGTTATGCAAAGACGAAACTCTTAATACTAAAAATAATTTTGTAACAGCCGTAGACAATGAGTAACATTTTCAGCCAAGTTTTAATAAGATGTAACAATCAAAGGAAGATATAACTGCCAGTTTGAGTTCTTTTATTTGGAAATATTCCCATTGTCTACTGTGCCACCATGACCATGAACATGACATTCAAAAAATGAAAAATGCATTTTTTTAAATTTTCTGGGCTTTTTTATCCCGGATGCACTTGGATGCCTTGTGGGTGCCATCCGGAAGCACATCCCAAGCCCCCGGATGCCTCGGACGCTTCTGCATCCGCATCAGAGCGCACCCGCATCCGCATCCACCCCCAGACTGCCCACATCGGTAACTAAGCTTGTATTATATTGAGATTTATTGTACAGAAAACTACGTGCACATGCTGGCCATCTTGACGTAGTGTGCAAAGGAAAACAAAAGTTGAAAATGTGGTAGGGACACCAGAGATTTTGGCTCGCATAGAGGAAAATAAGTTAATGCAACAAAAATAGTGAATTTCTCCAAATATCAATTATTTTTGGTGAATGTACCTGTTTCTCTGCAAACTAGTGTTCTTCAAATTAAAAAAACCAATATTTGGAACTTATTTAGATGGAAAGTGTCATTGCACACTGCTACGCTTGAAAAACTCTTATGTTTAACTCAAATTTTCCGTAAGATTGTGGACTACTTGTCCAAGTCTTTCATGCCAAGGTGAGAGGAGATTGTTATGCAACAAGTCATGATATGGATGTACACCAGTTTTTAAAATCTAATCTTCAGAAACAGAGTATGCATAACTAAGGATAATGATGGGTGCGTAACACATTCTTCAAAATTAGTGTTGCTCAAAAAGACCAAATTTCTATATTTGGAGAATGATGGGTGGGTGAGAGGGAGAATCAATGTTTTTAGAACATAAAATTTGATAACATCGAATAATGATGGGTAAGGAAGGCTAGAGTGTTAAGAGTGTTAAATGGAGAGTTGGGAACGGTTATAATCATCTTAGATTTGATATAGGGAAATAAACAGCCACCAAGGAAAATTGGGAAGAATTTGTAGCTTTTACAGTCAAGGATGGTTGAAACTGAATAATATTTCATCATAAAGTGCAGCATATGAGGATATTGATATGCAATATGATAACAATTTGAAGGTGAATAGTCTTAATGAGCTATTTGAGAAGATACAACCTCATAAAACAGCTGGCTGTTTTTTTATTTTATTTTATTTTATCAAGTTTAATAATAGAAGAGCCCACATCAAAAGAAACTTGACATTTGGCAAGGATGCGATTTGAAAATTGTTAAAGATGCGAGTCTTGATCTCTTAGGTCAGATCCTCTCATGTAGTTGCATAGCTTATTTTGGCTAGCAATCATTGCTCCACTTTTTAAGCAGCAAATTGTGGAACAGGTGAACCCACTAACATTTAGTTTTGCTACTTAGATTTTAGCAGTTATCTTTAATTGTATTTTTTAAATGAGATTATTAATAATAATTATTGCAATTAAAATTTTGGAAAAAAATTGGAAGCAAATAAAATAGAGGGGGAAAATATATATGGAGCCACGCATCCTTATGCTCAATATGCAGATGCTTATTTTAGTTGCTCTTTTTTTTAAAAGCTTAATTTTAAGTTCTTTTTTTTATCGGTAAAAGATTATTTTATTATTAATAATAGTGTTACTACAAATTTTGAGATAATTTCTTTTCCAACACCACCCCAAAATCTACACTCACTACTTGATAACACCAAAAATTTGACCACTCGATAATACCACAACGAACCATATACATGCGATTGGGAGACATTAAAGTACCAAAAACTCCCAAACCATACCTTCATCACTACACTATTACAAAACAAAATTTCTATTTGCTTGACCTGACTGTACCTATCTACAGACCCTACTAGACATGAATTTTTTTAGGAAAAAGGGGTAGCAGGGAGTAGGAGCAATGAATTGCCCATCTCACCCGCAACATCGCCACTCAATGTTTCGCTACCCATACACACACCACCTTCAAGCCTTGCACAAACAGGAGAAGCTCCACCAGCACCGACTGTCCCGACTCCACGTCCTCGTTCAAGCTCCATTTGCTCTACCACCTCCACGACCCTGTGTAGCTCTTCGCCTCTCCTTTCTTTGAAGCTCCATTTCCTCCTAGACCCCTGTCAATTTTAGCCAAAAAAGGTTAGGATTAATCTGCCTCCTGGGTAACCCTGCCGCCAATTCGAGCTTCCAATCATAGACAAAGTCTACCAACACACGCCAAGCCTTCTTCGCTTCATTTTTCCTCTCGACAAAGTCCCCCAAACCCCTATGGAAAAGAAATGGGTACATCAAAAGCCAAAACCTGGGAACCCCTAGCCAATCTCCATTCGTCGCAACAAACCCTCGGCGAGGTACCACGTAATTTAGAATTTCATCAAGACAACCCTCCATTCTAGCAACACACATCTTTCTACAATGCATTTCACTTCTTCCTTTGTCTTGAAGTGAAGACCCCAACCACAAAACAACGCAACAATGTCTGTGTTTGTCCTCCACCAAAACCGTGAAATGACATACTCCACACCCAATAAGGACCAGATGATGTTGATGAAAAGAGGGTGGGTTGAAGAGAAGACATTTTCAACCATTCCTCTGTCGCCGACCCCTTGAAAGCCATTTGCTGTTTTAGGGCATCGAAAGTAAAATTTGCCTCCATCTGACTCCTCTTCCTCACCTTTGCGCACAACACTTACATTCCCACTTGGGATGGGATGTATATCATTCCCTGCATTGAATGCTCACTTAGGAGAATGGGTGAAATCAATGCAAATAAATTCGCTTGCGCCACCTTCCTTTTTATTCAATACACCCGATGTCCATCATCATCCTTCGATGCATCCACTAGCCCAAAACGTGACATAAAATCCTTTCAGTCTGATCGCCCCGACGTCACCAAATTATACCTGCTATGTCATCGCCACGTCGACTACCAATTTGGACAAAGAGTCCGCCAACAAATTCCCTTCCCTGTACACATGAGAAATTTTGAAATTTTGAAAAAAAGATACTTTTTTTCTTATTATTTCTACCACCTTTTGTATCTGCCATGCGTGTACATTTCCCGTTGCAATGACATTCACAATTATTTGAGAATCACCCTCTAAGGTTAACTTATCAATTTGTAGTCTTTGTGCCAATTCTACCCCCAACAGAGCCGCCTGAACTTTAGCTTCATTGTTCGTACCCACTCCTAGCTACTTCTTTTCCATAGCTATGATATGACCCTCTGAATCTCTGGCCAGGCACCCCACACCCGATGGCCACGGGTTACCGTGAGCAGCTCCATCAAAATTAACTTTGGTCCATCCTATCTCCGGAGCTTCCTATCACACCTCATCTCTACTTATCTTTTGAAGATCAACCTTCCTACACCCGTTAACGAGTTTAATTTTCAATTCTTAAGTAGTAGTTGCTCCACTGAAATAGAAAAAGAATTTCAAATTAACTTTTTTCCTTTATTAAAAATTAGCATGAGAACACTATTAAAATGGGAAAGAATTCCATTTTTTTTCTTAATTTAAAATTTGTATGGGAGTAGTGTAGCTACTTAAATTTAAGTAGAAATTATACTTAAGCATACTTAAGCAACAACATAGAAACATAGGATTAGACTGTTAGACTGAGGTTCCATGGAAGGGGCTTCCTAAAAATAGAGCTGGAGTTGCTTGCTACTTTTTAAAGGTGGCAGTCCCGTGAATTTTGTAGTCAAGTTTAGCTTAAAAGTTTAAACACCTACATTTAAGGAAGTTGGTGGTCTCATGAATACAATACCTTTGTCTTCTATACTCTGTGCACAAAAAATATAAGTAAAAAAATCATTTTCCCTCCAAAATTATTTATTAAGAAAATTCTAAAATTAAATGTGACGAATTGCCAAAAGTATTCTTAAGTTAGTGGGGCAATTTCTTGTTAATGTTTATTTAGCTGCGAGAGAGTTTTTGTTCATGTCTCTCTATGATGTTCAAGAGTTGTATATTTAGTGAGTTGGGACCATTTCATGTCATGGTCAAGTGGCTCGTGTTTATTGTATGACATGGACAAAAGTGGATGACGTCGGTTCATTCTATCATTGGTTCCGTCCAAGACTGTGTCTCTCCCTTCATTGTCGAGCTGATAATTTGTCAGCGACTTTCTCTTTATTGTTGATATTCATTATTCTATATTGAATGTTTATTCAAGACCGAGTGCACATGACTGTTGATATGGATCATTCCTTCGTAATTGCCGCCAGGTGTCTAATGTTCCTCGAGCGGTGACCTCTTGTCTTTCAGCGGTTTCAAGTGCGGGTGGTGTAGAGTATGCTTTGGGGCTCGCTATAGATATCATCGTGGATGCGAGACTACAATTTTTTAAGGCGCTTGTGAAGTTCTACGGTTGCAGCTCTTGACATCACCATGTCTACTACAAACCATATGATTTTTGCTTATTATTGTTTTAGATCGATTGTGATGGATGTTAGATATTATGATCTATGAGAGACATTATAATATGAGAGATTCTTTTGTGTTGTTCATATTTATAGAGGTGATGCAGGCTATGCTCAACTGTATGTGTTATATATGCATAGTAGAAGTATTGAACTGTGAATAAGGCTTATTGTTTAACTGTTAATAGTTAACAATCATAAGCTTGAAGAAGAAGATAAAAAAACTTCGCTCGCATTTTTTGGCTATGCTATGGCGGCTAGGGTTTCTGGCTCTCTAACTCCTTATGCTCTTGGCTCTTCGGCTCCCTCACTGGAAGCTAGAGTTCCTGGCTCTTCGGCTCCTTTGGCCCCTGGCTCCTCGGTTCCTTGTGCGGCGACTCGGGGTCCTGGTGCTTCGGCTCCTTCGGCAGCGGCTCAGACTCTTGGCTCTTCGGCTCCCTCGCCGAAGGCTAGGGTTCCTGCTCTTCGGCTCCTCCGCCCCCTGGTTCCTCGGCCCCTGGCTCCTCGACGGCTCAGGGTCCTGGCGCTTCGGATCCAAGGGGGAATAAGGATTATGTTCCTTTTCTGGTTTCTAACCCTATCATTATCCCTATGGAGGATGAGGTTATGAAGGATATTGATGAGGCATCCTCTAATTTCTTGGTCCATGGCCTTATCTGCAGGTTCAAGGGCTTCTGGCCGAGTCTTCTTGACCTTCACTCCTGGATTTCTCGACATTGGGAACCTAGTATTTTTGGTACTATTCACATTTTTCCTATGGCTCGAGGTTTTTTCATAGCAAAGTTTGAAAATACTGCTGATAGGAAAATAATTTTATGTGATTATTTTTTTAGTTGGGATGCTCGGTTTATGCTTATGGTGAAGCCTTGGCATCCTGACTTTGGTCCCTCTTCTGAGACTTTCTCCAAGGTTCCCATTTGGGTCCGGCGTCCCTACCTTCCCCTTCATCTTTGGGTGGATTCCCTATTAGAGGCAGTGGGTGAGGCTCTTGGGGACTTTCTAATGGTTGATGAGGACTCTTCTGATATTCTTCATTCAACTTATGCCTAAATTTTGGTGGACCTGGACATTTCTAAGGGTCTTCCGGAAAAGATTATGCTGCAGCACTCTAAAGGTGCCTGGATTATGAAGGGCTCCCCTTCAGGTGCAGGAGATGTTTCAAAACTGGTCATTTGGCTGATCAGTGTGGCTTGGAGAAGATTAAAAAAAATCCGCTTCTTGGTGGAAGGGGGCTTCTTCTCAACATTACACTGTTGGGAAGGCTTCGTCTGTCCGAAGCTTTTCTCAGGTGATTTCTTCTGCTCTGGAGGTTTTTGAGGCAAATGAGCCTATTGTGTCTGGTGAGGTCTCTTCCCCGGGTGAGACCTCTCCTCCGTCTGTTTCTGTTGCCTCTGTCCCTGCGGTGACTCTTTGTACTGAGACTTGTGTTCGGGTCTCTGATGGAGATGAGGTTGCTGCTTCTCTTGCTGGCAATGCTCCGTTGTTTTCTTCTGGTTTGGTGGATACATGATCTCTTGTTGTACCTATCCCGTTCGATGTACCTGGCCCTTCTATGGTACCTTCTCCTAGCTCTCCAGATCTGGGAGTTTCGGTTCCAGATTTGCTGGGTTTGGCCAACGTGGTGGATGTTGGGTGGACTGTTGTGAAAAGGAAAAAATCTGAAAATTCGCCCACGTTTGTTATGGCCTTTCGATCCCAAAAGTGGAAGAAATGACCCTTCTTGTGGCTTCGGGTGTTGGCTGCTGGTTCTTTGTTGGCTGTTCCTCTTACAGGATGCATCTGGGCTACTAGACTTCCATGTCTTATTTTTTAATGCAGTGTTGATGGGTTTCTTGTTCTCTTTTTCTGTGGCCCTGGTTGTGGCCTGTTTCTATCTTCGTTCCCGCTATTTTTTATGTAAAGGCCTATTGCTATATCTTAAGCTTTGTATCGGGTTTCAGGCACCCTTTAAAACCTATTTTACTTAATCAAAAGCAATCATAAGCTTGAGAACATTGTATTTATTTTAAGAATACAATAAAGGGTGATCATTTTGTGGGGCTGAGTTTTTCTCCCTCGAGTATGAGGGTTTTCCTAAGATAATCTCTATTGTATTTGTGCTCTTAATTTATCTGTGATCTGTTGTGTTATTCTGGTTCCCTTTTCACCCACATAAATATGCAACATTAAAAATTAAGAGCTCCTATTTTGAAGGAGAAGAATTCAAATAATCTTGTAGGTAAACAAAATTTTGTTCATGGGACCACAATCTTCCTAAAAAATAGAGCTTAAGCCTTGATCATAGGACCCCTACCTAGGAAAGAAAAATCTCACACGTCTTTTTGGCCTGCTAGTCACTCTAGTTGTGCTATATGGTTGTATGGTTTGGGGGAGCAACCTTTCTAACCACAAGTGGAAACAAATTAAAAGAATACAAAAACATCATATCACCACTAGCCTTAAAGTCAAATCAACAATTTTGTATGAAATTCTCTTGGAGCTTCAACAGTTATCTATTTGTTAAACCATGTAAACAAAGTTGAAAATATCGATAAACATCGTTGGTCCAAGTTAGTGGTTGGGGAGAGGTTAATCCATAGAAAGAAGACGTGGACGAGGCAGAGCAAGGAATGGTTGAGTAAATAGGACATTGACATACAAAAATGTCTCAACAACAATGAAGAGATAAAAAAAGCTTGTGCCGGAAAAATTCAGGGTTGTCATGTGGATAAAACAAACAAGGAGAAAAAAAAGTTCACTGTGTGAAAGAGTTCAATCCCACTTGGGGGCATGAGGATAAAATAATGGTTACAAGTGACAATCAAAGGTAAAGCTAGATTTCAAGTGGCTCAACTAAGAATCAAATCACATCATGTATGGTGCGAGACAATAGATGGGCGGTTCCCATGGAAGTTTAGAAAGAAAGAACATGTATTTTCTCGAGCAAAGGGGTTGTTGAAATTGAATGACACTTTATTTTCAAAATGCGCTGACTTAAGGAAGGCTATCTAAACCGATTGTTCAACGAAGCAAGACTACACAAAACCACTGATTTTCATAAGAAAAGAGCTGACATTAAAAAGAACATGAAAATGGTCTAGGTTTTAACTATTGCCATTCATTCAGCACTAAAAACTTAAATTGTTCCTAAAAGTCGTCAACCGTACATATACCATTTTGGTGGGGAGATAGTTCCCATTTTGATGGAGTAGCAACATGCATGGTGTAAGGATTAGGTTTTCATATCTTATTATTGCTTTCCACCTCGCTGTCAGGAATCTATATCTGTAAACTATATTTTGGCTGACAAAAGCCATTATTTGGCAATTGGTATATTTTGGTTGTCCAAATATTATTTCTTTCCATTCGTTTGCCCTAAATGTTCATGTATTATATTTTAGAATATAAAAATGGGCGGGGTTCCTCTGTCTGTAATGATACCTTTGCATAGCATTTGAGACTGGTAAGAAAAAGAAATGAAACGTGTAAACAATGACTGCACTGCATCTCTGATCTGAAAAACCAGGGCTTTTCTGGCAATTTTCCAAGTTCTACAAAATTTAATTTTCTAGGTGCTTTATAGACCAAATCTCAATGTTTTTCATGTTTAATTAGTACAATGTTTGTTTGAGGCGAGTTTCACTATAAATGTCAGTCTGCAATCTCTCATCCTGGAAATTTATTGCAACAAAGTAGAAACCCTTGTATAATTACAGTTCTTTATTTTTTTTTTTTTGGCTCATTGGCGTTCGCCCTTATATTTGGCGATTATGAATTAATCCTACCTATGAGTTTCTCACAATTTGTTCAATTAGGAGAAATTAAGTGATGCAGAACAAATTAGGGCAAATTTGCATATCCGTAGTATATTTTGCAATTGCCTTTCCTTCTGTATTCATGCAATTGATGATCATATGAGTAACAAAAAAATTGTGATGCGGTTGCGAGTGTTTTTATTTGTTGTAGTCAGTCACATCGGTAACACTGCGGTGTGGCCGCAGAGAATATTAATAATTTATGCGAATCATAGATATTTTATTTCCTTTTGTAGAATTTTTTAGTCTATGGCTGAGAATTGGGGATGCCACAAGATCTTCAAGGGCATTTAAATATCTCAAACTTCTCTTTGATACAAATTGAAAAGAAAACATCCAATTAATTAAATCTACACTTAAATTTTTTAGGTTAACTTTCCATATCTAAAAACTGATTCTGAGAACAAGAATATATTTCTGCTACGCTTCTTGTGGTAGGTATTATCATTCTCACCCTTACAGATGCTCATACTCAACAGAATTACAGCTTTGCAGGAGTAATAATGGCGATAATGGATTAACGATTATCAAAAACATAAATTTGATTTGCCCGTTCAATCTGTGTAGGCTGCATTGCCTCTTCCAGGAGCGCAATCATTTCCGCAAATGACCTATTTTGAAATTACAATATTGGTGGAGGATGGAGAAAGGTTGGAAATTCATCATGCTCCAAAAAAATTGATGATGATAATGGGAACTTATTATAGTTGTCCAATTCAGAGGGTCATTTACAAAATATAAGCTCTGAAACAAGATCCACAACTTTCAATCGGAGGACGACAACCAGAAAAAAATATAAGGGCACTTTTAAAAAAAAAAATATAATAGAGGATTTTGAATGGATTTAGGTTTCATATCTTATTTTATGATGTTGGAGTGGTTTCATTAAGAACCTTTTAACTTCAGATCAAAAGTCTATTGTGGAGGACACGACATTTTTAAATTGCAATTTGAATTGCCCTTTATATTTTATGGTCATCTTACACACTATCATGTCACAAATCAATAATGTCACACTTGTTGGATGTGAGAAAATTATATGACAAACTTGTCTTGAATATATTGTATTTGTTCTTAATTTTGCTGCCCTCACAAAAATGTTCCTTTTTAGATTTATTTTTAAATTTAAATTTGGTGATGCCATTTTCATAAGCCTCTTGACTTGATATATAGTTTTATTGTTTTTTTGATTTTTTTTTTTTATAGTAAATAAGGAATGCCTTCTAAATTACAAATCTACTATTATATATTAATAATGAACAATATTTGAAATTAGTATATTTTCTGAACAACCTATCTTGTAACACATATAACTGACTTGTAGTATCCAAGATCTATCAAACTAAGAAACATTAAACTTATATGAGATTTTAAACATTTTCACTCTTGTAAAATTTACTTGAAATTTTAAACTTTCACTCTCTTGTCAGTTGTTTGAACATTGAAAAAAGAGAATATGAATCGTCTTACTAAGCCTTTGGAGGTATACTTGTGGTGAGTGCTATTGTATATGGTGATCACTTTGTTGTTGCTTGTCCAAACTATGGCGTATGAAAATTAGTTCTTATAGAGGAAATATATATATATATATATATATATATATATATATATATATATCTTCCTTGAGAACCAATCTTACATCGGGCTTGATGAATAATTGTTTAGATTTTATCTCTTTATGCAATAAATTACAAGTTAGTTTACACAAAATTAAAGGTGATCTTAAAGAATGTTTTGGAACTTTTGGAAACCTTGGTCATACACACCAACAAATAACGTGGACATCTTCACATTACATTTTTGACTAACAAAGATGCAAAACAAAGTCTTGTATGGGTAAGTGCACAAAGATGGGGGACCAAAAAGGGGTATAAGATGCCAATTTTTTTTTCTTTAAAAAAAAATTAACTTTGAACTTTGACAAGAAATTGAAGATAATTAGACTCAAAATTTCAAGATGCGACAAGAACAAGAGTTGTACTCTAAATCTAGTTTCTAAACTACTAATTTATTTTGAAAATGGTGGAGATTAAGGCCCTATTAAATAGGGAGCAAAAAAAGTGGTCATGTTTTTTGTGAAAAAAAATATAACATAGCGTCTGGTGTGCTCCATCTAAAATGTTAACTTTTTTTTTTGAATTTTATTAATTGCTCCGGTGAGAAGTTAGCTAACACCACGTAGTTTATTCTGAATTTTTCAGCTAATTTTTTATGAATTTCTGAAGTGGACACATCTTGAAAACATGAAATTTGTGCGTGCTTCCCCTAGAAATTATTGAAAACTAATCGAAAATAATTTATTTTAAAGTGTGTAGAATCACGTCTAGTTTCTGAAAAAATAACTTGTTTCAAAATTCGACGAATGAGCCAAAATCTAAGCCCAAAATACTAAACGTTGGTTTTTGAAAAAAAAGACATACTTACAAAAGAAATTCCAATAATTCCAGAAATTCAACCAAAACTTATATCTCAAATATAATATCCTCTAGTTATCTTTCAGTCCATCAATATGTGTGCCTTAAGTAATTCTAACAAATATAAACTGCTCAGTAAGATATACTGTTTATCTTTTCTAGACTTTACTGAGTAGCGACAAATAAACTTAGAGTTAACCGACCAATCCAGTATCACTAATGTGTGAAGCAAAATATCAATGCAATGAAAGAAATACACATTTGACACATAGATTTTAACGTGGAAAAACTGTTAAGGGAAAAACCACTTGGGACTGGTAATCCAAAATTTTCACTCTTCTGAAGTGAACTCGGTGAAGAGCCAACCCTGTTAAATGTTACAAACACACTATTAAGTGCGACCTTGTTTCAGGATTTAATACCAACGGTTTATATTTTGACCTAGCACTCACTATGCTGTCAACAAGAAAACCTTTTGATACTCTTGAGTATCTCAATACAATAAGGACTGTTAAATCCCACTTGGTTAAGAGATTTTCTAAATCAATGGTTAAACTGATACAGAAAATGATATGTTCAAAGTACAACTTTAACTTGCAGATATTCAGATCTATTGTTAGTCCAATAATACCTCTCTGGTCAATAATACCTCTCTGATCAATATGCTCTTCAGTTCCTTTGCTCTTTTCCTTTCTTCTGTTCGGTGAATGCTTTGTTCTCTGTTGCTCGGTGTCTGCAGAATTCCTTGGCTCTATTCTTCAACCTGTATGATCAGATCTGCATGAAGACTTCTATCTTCACTAGAATTATACTCAACATTTCTCTCTTCTTAATGAATTCCTTGTCTCTTTATATAGACATGATTAGCCACTCAATTTACTTGTTTTTGTCGTAGATCACTTCTTGATCTGTAAATTCACCATTCTTTGCTTTATCCTGTAAAGCTCTGCTTTAGTTTTATTTCTTAGATCTCTCCTTGATAACTACGCTTTAAAACTCTTCCATGATTTAGTTTAACTGATCGTTAAGAATAAAGCAATCAATCAGCCAATCCCTAAATATAGCTCTTGACAAGTAAGTGTTTTGTCATTCTTTAACTTCAGTTCAAATCAGTCATCAACTCCAGTTAGCTCAATCATTGACTTCAGTTGTGCTTGGTGACAACTTCAGTTATGCTCGGTAAATAGTTCTTGCTCGGTAACACTTGCTCGTTATTGTAGTGCTCGGTATATACTGTGAACTGCTCGGTGTTCATTGTCCGTCGGTGTGCACTGTTCGTCTATGTTTACTATCACTCGGTGTATATGGGTCTTTTATGTTTTACCGACCATATAAACTTTGTATCTTCGGTCTCTTCAAGTTTATGACAATATGAGTATGAAGAATCAAATTATATCAAGTTGACATCAATGACAATACAATACATTAACTGATTTAATGTCTTGCATTCACTTTTGTAGCTCGGTGATCATCAACTTATCATCTTCAAATATTCAATCAGTTGTAGTTCATCGATCTCTCCCTTTGGCATTGATGGCAACATACTATGAAATATGCAGTATAAGATATTCCATAACATACCAAACTTATTATTCTATAACCAATTCAAATATCCGAGTCTCGGTAAGCTCTTCTAGCTTAGATTTGTTTCTGATGTGTGCTTTCCCTTTCTTCATTCCCTTCAATGGATAGGTGTAGCAGTTATGTTTTCTGTATCTGTCTCTCCCTTTCTTGTATAATATTTGCTCCCTTTTCTGGTTAGATATGCAGTGTTTAACTCTTTCCAATTCTCTCCCTTTGATGGATGGTTACTTCATTGAATATCTCTCTCCCTTTAGATGTTCTTCCTAATGTATATTTGTATGTTTCATTGAATATTTCTCTCCCTTTGAAAACAATGCCAAAAAAATATTCAGCTCTGTAGTAGCCAACAATTTTTTTCTCCCTTTGAAGCTTTCTGTCCCTTTAGTGGACTGATATGTCATTGCAGTCCATATCTCAGCTTGCATCAACATGACTAATCTTCTGCTAATGTGTAGGTTGATGTAGCCTCTAAGTCAGCTTAGTGACTAGTAGACAAGGGTCAAACCCCTAGTCTAGTCCTTAGGTACTCAAATCTATCCTTTGGTAATGGTTTTGTGAAGATGTCTGCTAGTTGTTCTTTGGATTGTACATATTCTAGTATCACCTGCTTCTCTTGTACTTGTTCCCTCAAGTAATGATGATTAATAGCTATGTTCTTTGTCTTAGCATGCATTACAATGTTCTTTGAGATATTTATAGCACTAGTATTATGACAATAGATAATTACTGGGTCAAGAATTTCTTCATTCACACCTTTCAACAATTGCTTGATCCATGCAATGTTAGAGCAATTTGCAGCAGTAGCCACATATTTTGCTTGTGCAGTTAATTGTGATATGCATCCTTACTTTTTACTTATCCATGTGACAAGTCTGTCACGCATACAAAATGCTCCTGTTGTTGTGCTCTTTCTATCATCTATGATTCCATCCCAATCAACATTAGTATAAACTTGTAGTTCAAATTGTTAGTAATAACTGAGAGGGGGGGTGAATCAGGGGCCTAAAAAATATTCTAATAATCAACCCTTAAAACTTAGTACCAAAATATTCTACCTCTAGTTATCTTCAGTCCTATAAGTTGAATGCCTCCAAACACTTTTATCAAATTACTACTCCTCGGAATGCTTTGTAAAACCTTCTACTGTAGATTTACCGAATAGCAGTCTGTTAATTTACCGAAAGACAATAAACTATCTAGAGTATACTAATCAATCAAGTTAAGTTATGTGTAATGCAAACACTAAAGTAATGACTCATAAACACATTGACACATAGATTTTTAACGTGGAAACCATGTTAAGAGAAAAACCACTTGGGACCGGTAACCCAAAATTTTCACTCTTCTGAAGTGAGCTCGATGAAGAGCCAACCCTATTAAAGGTTACAAACATACTGTTAGGTGTGACCTTGTTAGAGGATTTAAAATTTTAGTTTGTCACTTGATATCGGGCATCTCTATGCTACCATCTTTGATCAAACACTCACTTGGCCTGTCAATTGGTATCTGACATCTCATGCTATCTTCATGATCAAAATTTTTGATACTCCTTAGGATGTATCTCAACATAGAAAGGATCTTTAAATCCCGCTCGGTTAAGAGAATTTTTGAATCAATGGTTAAACTGGAACAGTATGATCTGTTCACATATACAACTTATACTTGCATATTTTTAGATCTATTGTAATCTCACAAAACTATTCTGATCAATATATATCTTTGTTATACCTTTGCTCCACTTTGATTCTACTCGGTGATATTGTGCTCTGTTGCTCAGTGTCTGTAGAAAACTTTAGCTCTTTCCTCAGCTTGATTGATCAACACTGTATGGAGTTTCTCTTCATCAGTTTCTCTTTACCATCCTCTTTTCATTCTCTCCCCACACCAATTCGTAATGAATTGAGTTGTCTCTTTATAGACATGATATCACCGTTGTTAGGTTCTTGATTTTCTTGATCTTGGCGTGATCCACAATCTTTGCCAATTAGATTTAAAGCAAAACTCCTATTTTATCTCGCTGAGATCTTCTTGCCAACTGGACAAAACAACTTTAAATCAATTACCTATCTCTGGCTTATCTTGTCGATGAAAAAAATGATAACTACCAGTTAATTCTATATTTAGCTCTGCCATCTAGATATTTTGTCATTTCTGAACTCAAGTTAATTTTTGTGTTTAACTCTTTGATAGCGTCAGTCAACACTCCAGTTCTCCTCGGGCTTCTCCATCGGTTTACATTATGTTTCTGGCCGTTCGGTATGCTTGTGATTCTACTCGTCAGTGTTCTTGCTCGGGCATCACTGTGACTTGACTGTCGGTGATCTCTATTTGTCGGGTTCCACTGACCATCGGTGTCGGTAGTCACATTGTGAATACTTGTCTTTTATGCATTACATAAAGCATAATCTTTATCTCTCTGATTCTCTGAAGTTTTGACACTTTGATTATAACCGATTAGATTATATCAAGTTGACATCAATGACAATACAATCCATTAACTGATTTAATGTCTTGCATTATCTTTCTGCATTTCGGTGATCAACTTAACATCTTCAAACATTCAATCAGTTACATGTCATCACAAATTTGCTTTCTTTATTGTACCACAAACCATAGTCTTTGGTATTTTTCAGATATCTCAAAATTCTTTTGACAATAGTCATGTGTGATTCCTTAGGATTAGTAGAGAATCTTGAAACTATACCAACTGCATGTGTTATATCTGTTCTAGTGTGTACAACATACATTAGTTTTCCAATCATAGATCTGTATAAGGTATGATTTACCTCAGTTGTCTTGTCTTCCTTTGTCAATTTGCATCTGGTTTCCATAGGTGTCCCAACTGGTTTGGAGTTCTCCATCTTGAATATCTTTATAACTTCTTTGATGTATTTTGATTGTGTAATGTAGATGCCTTCATCCTACTGTAGAATCTGTAGGCCAAGAAAAAATTTGATCTCTCCAAACATTGACATTTCAAATTCTTTGCTCATTTCATCAGAAAATGACTTGCATAGCATATGATTACCTCCAAATATGATATCATCAACAAATATCTCAGCAATCAAAATCTTATCATCAGTTTCTTCTTTCAAATATAGATTACTGTTGTCACTTGTTCTAACAAATTTAATACTAATGAGATAAGAGTGAAGTCTTTCATACCATGCTCTCGGTGCTTGTTTTAATCCATACAAGGCTTCGTGTAGTCTACAAACCATGTTCCTCTTGTTAGGATCAACAAACCCTTCAGGTTGTTCAATGTATACCTCTTCTTCTAGTATTCCATTCAGAAATGTAGATTTAACATCCATTTGGTATACTTTGAATCCTTTGAAAGCAGCATAAGCAAGTATAATTCTTACTCTTTCTAGTCTAGAAACGGGTGCAAAGGTTTCTCCATAGTCAATACCTTCTTCTTGTGCATACCCTTTGCATACCAGTCTTGCTTTGTTCCTTTTGACTTCTCCATTCTCATTCAGTTTATTTCTGAAAATCCATTTGGTGCCAATGACATTTTTGTCACTTGGTCTAGGTACTAATGCCCATGTTTTATTCTTCTCAATATGTTCAATCTCTTCACTCATTGCACTAACCCATTCTTGATTCTCAAGTGCAACATTAACATATTTAGGCTCAAAATCATAAATCAAACATCTAGTGTTAAGAGACTTGCTTCTTGTTCTCATTCCAACTCTTTTGTCTCTAATGATTTGCTCATGTGGATGGTGTCTTCTGACATATTTAGCAAGTAGAGGTTTAGATCTTTTTTCTTCATTTTGATCTTCATTATCACTCGATTCAGTATTGTGAGCATTTTCTTGATTCTCGGTGTGGGCAGCTTGTTGCTCCGTTGCATTGTTCTATCGCTCAGGTAAGGTGTCAGGTTCTTCAATGTAGAAAAATCTATTGTAATCTTTCGGTTCCTTTATGCTTTTCTCATCATTCAGCAAATTCATCCACTTTAACATTTTCATTTTCAATGATTTTGTTAGAAGATTTGTTCAGGACATTTATAAGCTTTGCTTTTAGTGGAATATCCTAGAAATATTCCTTCATCACTTTTAGAGTCAAGTTTCCCATTTCTATCATCTTTCAATATATAACATTTACTTCCAAAAATTCTAAAGTAACTTACATTTGGTGTGTATCCATACCATAGCTCATAAGGTGTCTTATTGGTGTCTTTCTTCAATTGAACTCAGTTTAGTGTATAGAAAATAGTACTTACAACTTCTCTCCATAATGTTTATGTGATGCCTTTCTTAATCATCAGTGTTCTGGCACAATCAACAAATTTATCTATTACTCCTTTCAGCAATCCCATTTTTTTGTGGTGTTCTTGGTGTAGATACCTGTCTTGTAATCCCATGCTCATTACAAAGGTTAGTGAATTCATCAGAAACAAATTCTCCTCCTCTATCTGATCTTAAACATTTCAGTTATTTTCCACTTTGTTTTTCAACTTTAGCTTTATACCATTTGAACATCTTAAATGCTTCAGATTGATCTTTTAAGAACATGACAGTCATAATAGTCATCAACAAATAGAATAAAGTATCACTCACCATAATAGCTCTTTGTTCTCATTGGTCCACATAAGTCAGTATGGACTAACTCTAGAATAGCATTAGATGTGTATGTTTTGCTCTTGAAACTTTACTTTGTCATTTTTCCTTTTTGACAATTCTTGCACATAACATGGTCGGGCTTTGACATACTCGGTAAGCCTCTTACTTTTCTTTTCTTACTTATCTTAACCATGTTGTCAAAATTCACATGACATAACCTTTTATTCCACAACCAAACATTTTCATTTCTATCCAATAATCAAGTGGTCTCAATATCATCAAGATATAATAGATTACCTTTTGTTTGTTCACCAGTACCAATCAACTTTCCTTTTTCATTATAGATCATTGCCTTTTTGTTGTCAAATGAAACTTGGTGTCCTATGTTGTTCAGCTGTGAAAAACTCAATAGATTATAGTTAATTCCTTTCACCCAATATGTATTTTCATATCTGATCAGATTATTCAACATGATGGTTCCTTTTCCTTCAACTGGGCAAGGTGAGTCATTACCCATCCTAATTGATCCACCATTATAATATTCAAAAGTTTCAAACTTTTCTTTATCTCCAGTCATGTGATGAGTAAAACCACTATCAACAATCCAGACATCATTTTTTCTAACTTTAGATATGCGTGCAGTTTCAACATACCTTTCTTCTTCATCTAAATCATCCCTCATAACAACAAATACTACCTCAACATCTTCATCAGAATCAGTAGTAGAATTTTTAGCTTTGTTCTCAACCAGGTAACAAGCCTTCTTTCCTTTGTCCTTGTAATCTCGGTTATCTCTTCTGTCAAAGTGTCAGTTGCTTCTATAGTCTCGGTCATCACTTCTGTCATACTTCTTTTCATAAGACCTGTCATTGTTTCTTTCATCCTTTCTCTTGTTAGGGCATCTAATAGAAAAAAGTCCAATTTCTTTGCAATTAAAATAGACCAATGGTAATTTACCTTTATATCTTCCTTTACCTCTATGTAATCTCCTAGCCATTACTGCTTCAAGTTCATCAAGTTCTTGTTCATCACTATCACTATCACTATCACTATCATTTCTCATAGTGTGTTTGTTACTAGATTTTTTTATTTTCAGAGAAGATTTGAATGCAGACTCAATAGTTGGTAAGACATTGTTGTCATAGTTGTTCATCTCAAATGAAATAAGTCAACCAATCAAACTATCAAGAGTAACATTTTTATTTGCTACTGCTCCCATTTCTTGAATTGTAGATACTCTAATAGCATAAATAGGCAGTAAGGTTCTTAGAATTTTACTTATCACTATTTCTTCCTCAATTACTCCTCCTACTCCACGGATAGCATTACCAACTTCTTTGATTCTGTCACTGTACTGAGTGATGTTCTCTCCTTTCATTTTCAGGTCATCAAACTTTCCGCTTAGGCTTTCAGCTTTAGCTCTCAGCACATTGGTATGCAAATGTTTGTGAAAACGCATCAACATATGCTAGTCAGAATTTTTATGCTCAATGATTTCTTTACCTCATACTACATTTGGTAGCATCAAACTCATTCAGCTTCTTTGCTCTGCTGTAACTTCTCTATACTCGGTGCTGCTTTGCACTTCAACTTTTCTTCAACTCAACTACTCTTCTCACTCGCTTTTCCATTCAAAACATCCTTTATATAATCAATGTTTTGCCTCTTAATCTTATTGGTTAGGGTTTCCTTCTTTTATTCTCGACCGTTAGATCATCTTCATGAACAAATTCAATGTATTAGTTACTTGGTGAACTGTGTAACCATTACCTCGAGACTTGCATTGTTCTTAGAAATAAAACCATTACTTTTGCCTCTTGATCTTCACCATAGATATTTACCTTAAATTTTCTCAATCTCAAATCTTGTAGCTAACTTCTTCTTCAACTTTAGAATCTTCTAAATTGTCATGGTATTGCATTAAATATCGATCCGACTCATGTTTACCAAAAAAAAATTTGTTGTTCCTCGCTCGGTAACATACTTCATAAACTCAGTGGCTCAGTAACTATTATGCACTGCTCAGAGCTTGGTTTGATCGGTGTATTACCGAATGACTCGATGTGACTCTTTCACTTTACTGACTTCCCTTATACTTTCCTCTCCTTTCATCGAATGACTTGCTTAGTCAATATGACTTTGACAAAACTAATGACAACAAAATAACTCTATAGGAGTATTACATCTAGTTCAATCTGAATCTATTCTACACATGAAGACACACATCTCTTTACTTCTTCTTCTTGATCACACCTCTACATCCACAATCTACACTTGTCTACTTCATCATTTTATGTATTTATACAATACAATTACATTAGGGAAAATAACCTACGTACAAACATTTTAAAATCTTTTGTGCTCAATGAGAAAGCCCTAAAACATGTTACAAATATAGAATAATTTCTAACAAACTTAGGTCAGTCATCTAATTCATCACACATTGATTTGACAAAGAAAAGTCAAACCAAAATACATTCTTCAATGTTCTTGCACAACCTCAAATAAATCCGATCAAAAATGATTACAAACATGCCAACTCATCAATCCTCGTCAATCAACAACAATACCACAATCCCTCAAATATATAAACACTTACAGCAACACGATGAATAATCACCGGTTAAGGATCTAACTAACTGTTCTAAAGAACAACTTTAACTCTTTGTAGAGAAACCTTCTGTCACTTGAAACATTTCTTTTTGATCATCAAAACATGATGCGTTTGCAAAAAAAACCTCATGACATATCAAAAATACACATATTATGACCACAAGATCTGAATCCAAACAATGTTGACAAAATCATCAAATCATTCTTCTTGTGCAACATCATGTTCTTCCTATTAACTTGTCAACATTGAATTAATCATAACTCACTCAATACCTAATATAAATCTTTGCGGTCATATATATAGCATCTAGAGACATCACTTAGTATTCATGTATGATTGCACACTCCAATTCTCTCTACAACTCAAAATTCAATCTTTTGAACATACATTAGCATAGTAGGTACATTGTCAACCAACAAACACTAAGTTGACATCAATGACAACATCATAACTGATCAACCTATCATAAGTTAAACATCAAATCATACACTACATCAGTTATGCCAAATATCCCCCTTTGGCATTCATGGCAACACCAACAATACCAAGTAATCATCTAGCTACTCTAGATATACAAAACAAATTGCGCCCCCTTAGCTGATACATCTTTTCTATTCTTTGATCTCAGGTACTTCTCTTCTCTTCTCCCAAACATGTTTCATCTACTATTCTCTTCTCCCTGTTTGAAAAAAATGCAAAGACGTAATAATCTCAATACACCATCTGTTGTAACTGTCCTCTTCACTATCTGACTGCTCCCGTTAAGGAGTAGTCCCTTGATCATCAATCCATAGTGAAAGATATGACAATAAATTCACTGGATTGATGCACCTACAACATCTTAGTTCTGTTCAGGAAGGGGCATAACCCCTAGCTTACCTCTAAGGTACTCAAAAGTATCCTTAGGTAGTGGCTTGGTGAATATATCTTCTCTCTGCTCCTTTGTTGGTATATATTCCAACTTTACTTCTTTCTCCTACACTTTCTCTCTCAGAAAATGATACTTAATTGAAATGTGATTAATCTAGGAATGCATCACAGGATTCTTGGAAATATTTATAGCACGTGTGTTATCACAAAAGATAGTTACCAATTCAGTCATCTTTTCCTTGATGCCTTCAAGAATTTGCTTCATCCATGCAATATGTGTGCAATTTATAGTTGCTACAACATACTCAGCCTTTTCTGTGGATTGTGAGATACAATTATGATTCTTTCTTGTCCATGACACAAGCCTTTCGTCTAGAAATAATGCGCCACCACTTGTACTCTTTCTATCATCCACATTTCCTGCCCAATGAAAATCAGTAAGCACACTCAAAGAAAAATTATCATCATGAGCATACCATGGACCATAGTCAATTGTCCCTTTCAGATATCTAAATATCCTCTTTACTGTAACCATATGAGATGCCTTAGGGTTTGATTGAAATCTAGCCACTATACCAACTGCTTGAGCAATATCTGGTCTGCTATGAACAACATATTGCAGCTTACCGATCATAGATTTGTACAAAGTAGCATCAACTGCATCATATTCATCCTCTTTAGATAATTTACATCCAGTTATCATTGGTGTTCCAACTGGTTTTGAGTCATCCATAAGAAAAGTCTTGAACACTTCTTTCACATATTTGGATTGAGTGATATATATATGCCATTCTTAAGTTGTGAAACCTGCAATCCTATAAATAATTTGATTTCCCTAATCATTGACATCTCAAATTCCTTCTTCATCTCTTCAAGAAAAGCCAAACTCATCTCATCATTACCTCCAAAGATTATGTCATCAACAAAAACTTTGGTAACAACAATTTACATCCTTCAATTTTAAGATATACATTACTTCATCGCTTGTTCTATCAAAACCAATTTGAGTAAGATAGGAATGTAGCCTTTCATACCATGCTCTTGGAGCTTGTTTCAATCCATACAGTTCCTTTTGCAGCTTACATACCATGTCCTTCTCTTTTCTCAACGCAAGACCATCTAGTTGTTCTATGTAAACTTCTTCCTCAAGAATTCCATTGAAGAAATTTGACTTGACATCCATTTGAAATACTTTGAAATTCTTGTAAGCATCATAAGCAAGAAGAATTCTTACCCCTTCAAGTCTTTCCACTAGAGAAAAAAGTCTCACCATAGTCTAGTCCTTCTTCTTGTACATAGTCCTTACTCACAAGCCTTGCCTTGTTTCTGATTACATCTCCATCTTCATTCTGTTTATTCCTGAGAACCCATTTGGCACTACTACATTTGGGGCCAAATTTCGATGGAAACTTCCGATGGATGATTTTTTTTGTGAATTGTTTTTTTTTTGTAATAGTCCCCGATAGTGTCACAATTCCGATGGGCTTCAAGTAGACCATCGGAATGCTGATGTATGTGGGTTATATCATGAAAAAAAGGTGAAACCAGATCATTTTGATTTTTATTATCGAAGAGAGAAAAGGAGCGGGACGTAGCAAATTTTAGGTCAAAGCTGAGTGCGAAGACAATGTAACTGGATGGGGTGTAATGTCCTGTGTAATGGCTCTGCTTCTTTTTTTAATCTTTGATAAACATTGAAGGAGCAAAGTTCTAACTACATGTACAAGGTAATAATTTGTTTTCGTTGTTCCTCCGATTGTAACTGGCTAGGGTGTAATGTCCTGTGTAATGGCTCCGCGTTCTTGATCTTTGATCTTTGATAAACATTGAAGGAGAAAATTTCTATCTACATGTACAAGGTAATAATTTGTTTTCGTTGTTCCTTCAATTGTAACTGGTTGGGGTGTAATGTCATGTGTAATGGCTCCGCGTTCTTGATCTTTGATCTTTGATAAACATTGAAGGAGCAAAGTTCTATCTACATGTACAAGGTAACATTTTTGAATACAAACTGAATTCTATAGAGATCTATGTGATATATATATATAGACTATTTTTCTATTAAATATATAATATAATAATTGTTTAGAGCTCATATATGACTGAATGTTGTTTTAGGGTTTATTACTTATTTCAAATAATAGGGAAAAATATAATTTGTGCCCTTAGGGTTTATTTTTAGCAGTGAATGTTACCAACTGAACATTGTTTTAGGGTTTATTACTTATTTCAAATAATAGGGAAAAATGTAATATGTGCCCTTAGGGTTTATTTTTTAGCAGTGAATGTTAAATCCACAAATACCCACAAGTTTCTTCTCAGACAAAACTTATCCTTTCCTGGATTATGACAGCCTTTTCTTTTCTGTCCTTGTGATATACTCTCTGACTTAACACTGGGAATCTGGACTAGTTTTAAATGCGCCAGACTGTGAATGGCTATGCATTTATTGACTATGTAAGAAAGTTAGTTTATAATTTATTTAATGAAGTTGCATGTGATCAACTAGAGAAGTAGGATTTGTAGGTGGAGGTTTTAATAATCACTAGGATAGTCATTATTCTCTATTCAGATCATTGTATTAAGCATATTAGTTGTCTCTTATTAAATATCGTGATATACTCATTTCCTTTAATCATTGCTAATTAAATTATGAGTGTTGAGATATTGGCGTTGCATTAATCTTCTATGAAGTTTCTGCCTAAACGAAAGTTTAGGAATCCTCAATAGATCGATGCCATTATGTAATGTACATTCCTTGAATAGGTCTTTTCCCACTATCCGATTATTAATTGGTTGTCTTGCTTGAACACTATTACTATTCGATAAATAATCTTTAGACTAATATGTTGTTGATTATAAGTAATATTAATAAACTGGTTAGCAATGTCAATTTTAATTTAATTGCTAACCATTGTCTTCATAGTCTTGGGTCTTCTAGATAATTCCTATCAAGCTGGGTTTAGTCTTTTCACCATCGCTTAATGTCTATTGTCAATATCCATGATACGATTATTCTTCCTTCTAATCCTTGATTGACTAATCATGCGATCAATTCCTTAATCAATTCTGACTAGCTAGATTATAACTCTCAATTTCGATTGTAACTCCAGTTTAATACTCCTCTACAAGTCATGTCTATCATGGTCTTAGTCACATTTTAGGTTTGTATTGAATATTTAGTATTTGATATTTATTATTCATTATTGTATTGTAATTATATTTAGTATTTGATATTATTAATCATATATTATATTATTATATTAAGTATATATCATATCATTATACTAATGATATATCATAATAAATTTATTTATATTTATATATTGGTTATTATTTATTATAAGTTCTTTATATGGTAGAGTTCTACACGATTTTCTTATGTCACTTTATAATTTGATCTTGTCAAGACTTCACAATATTGGTTGGACAAGATGGGGATATTGTCCATAGGCTTCAAATCAGGGGATATGACAGTCCTACCCTCTGAAATTTGTTTGTCCTCAACCAATGAATGATCTCTTTTATAGTTCACCTTCTATAACCATATGCATTATATGTGAGTTGTCCTGATGGTAAATACTAGAATCCGATAAGGCTTGGTAAATCCAATTCATGCTTTTTAATATAATATAACTTTTACTCCATTCTATTAATTCAAAAATAAGGCCATAGGTGGAGTATGCACTTGAAATACAAATTATACATATGAATGCATGAAGACACGATGCATACACATAATGCAAGCATTATTCCATTATTTCTACTGACCAAACCCTATAATTTAATAAGTCAAGGTTAGGAAAAATTATTTTATCATAATTATAAAATGTGAGTAATTTATTGTATATAATTACTAGCTTATTATTTAGAAATCTTGTAGACATGGTTATAATGATCATGCTTAGTATTGGATCCTTGTTACTTTATTAAGCTTTGATATTTCATATTATATTTATGGTTTGTAGGGAACATTATGTATGGAAAAGGTGTAAATATTAGATCTTTCGAAAGATATATTATAGAACATTTAGATATACACATTATATATAGATGATTATGATTTCATCATGACAAGTTACTTTTCTAAAACTTCTAGTTCAATGTCTTGCCATCCGTGCTAGTCTATAGGCTTGATTTCTTGTAGAAAGTAAACAAAAATATAATATAAAACTATGCCCAAGAGAGGCAATGAATATGAAAACTATTCTACTGTAAATAATAGAGGTATTTCTCACAACTAAATGTTGGTTCCATTGCCCTGTCAACCTTGTAAACAAATGGAAGCACAATAAATTTAGGTGATTAAGATTGTTATTAATTTTGTTTGTCAGATGTCTTGGCAGCTCAATAGTAATGGCTCCTATTTCTAATATAGGTATTGGTGGGGAAAGTCATTATGAAGCCACTAGGTACCAATACTATTTCTAATATAGGCATTGGTGGACGAAGTCATTATGAAGCCACTAGAATGTACCAGATTTACAGTGTATTTTACAAGTTAAGACTTATTAAATATACTATAGGACTAGAAAATTTTGGAGGACTTATAAAATTTACTATGATATGTGTGCATTATAGTGGCCTCATAGTCAGTGTTTTTTTATAAGACGAGACTTATAAAATACACAATAGGCTATTTGCATTCTCTTGGCCCCATCCTCTTTGCATAATCCACGAAAGGATAAGTTTTGTCTGAGAAGAAAAATGTAATCTATGCCCTTACAATAGTTTTAAGACCTTTAAACACCATAAGGTTAAATCTCAAAGTGACAAGCGACTGTTCTAATCCTGCAAACCTTAAACTGTCACAACAACACATTAGCCTAAATGATCAGATTAAGCTAGGGCCTAATGTATTAGTCTAAAGTTGGGTACTTAGCATAGTTACAGACATTTGGAAGGGTTCTATGGTCTTCAAATACCTCGATTCAATCAGTACTTAGTCCCAAGTTCACTTTTGGTATGTTGTTGCACGCCTTTCTCCTTCTTGCAGGCTAAATACATACCCAATATTTGGCCTAGGGCATCAAAGTTCAAGCCCCAAATCAACTTCCCTAGCTCTGAGCCTTTGGAAATCATTAGAACCTTGCCTTAACTTACTCTTCACACAGTGGCATCGATTTCCCATGGTGAAATAATAAGTTAGGGCCACATCTTCCAACCCGACCCCAATTCTTGTGGTTTTTTGACCTGTAGACACAATTTTCCCTCTAACTCAAGCAAATGACAACCAAATAAAACAAAAATAAGTACAACAAAAAGGTAATTCATTAAGGAATGTTATGGAATCATTGGATCAGAAGATGGAATCCATACACGGCCACACAACTCAGAAAAAAGCTCAGAAAATAGTGTAATCTCATCAAAACTTGCTCCATAATGTTTTTTTTGTCTCTGTGCCGATTGGACATGCCCCTTTCCACATAAAAAAACACGTAAACCGATCCAACTAATTCAAATTCAGTTAGGCTCGTTGGGATCATAGTTGCATACTCGAGAAACATTTTAGTGAAATGTTACATTGACAACATTTTCACAATGTGCAACTTTTGACAACATTAAGACAAGTCCTAAGAAAGCCAACAAGTCAGCATCCCACCAAGTGTAAAATGACTCAAAGAACCTAGAAATGACCAGAAATAGGTACAAAATACCTAAGAACCACTTCTACAACCAAACTCCAAAATTTGCATAAAGCGCTAGAAACAAGACAATCTAATGAAGTAAGGCATCCTTGGTTTATAAATAGACCAGAGGATCCTTGTCCACACAATATGGACTAAGACAAAACTGTATAGTGGGAAAATGGATCCACACCATATACTAAGGAGGGGAAGAATACCAAGATTTATCCTCTAATGAGATCCGATTAACACAAAGGTAAGTGTAAATTCGTGATCTACACAAAGGAGATAAATGGCTTGGGTTAACTTTTCCCTCACCTCTTTAAAGAGAGGGTTTAGGGAAGTGCAATTGAAAATATTTGAAAGGTAAATCTAGAAGACTAATATTGAAATGAAGAAATAAAAAGTACATACCTCTGAAAAGGAATATGCTAAAAACCCTATCAAACAGTCTCTGAAACTATTGATTTTCGCGATCCTGAACCAAAACTATGAGATCTACAAAACCCATAAATCTTTTTTTTTTGAGAAAGGTCAATTTTGACCCAAAAATGAATGTCACCTTTGAACCAAAAGTTTCAATTCTGACCCAGAATAGAATGTCAATTCTGACCCAGAAATGAATGTCACCTTTGACCCAAAAGTTTCAATTCTGACCTAGAATCTCTGATTCTGACCCAGAATAGAATGTCAATTCTGACCCAGAAACAAATGTCACTTTTGACCCAAAAGTTTTGATTGTGACCCAGAATTTCCAAGTCTGACCTACGCAATCCGACAGAAAATTTGTTTTCAGATCTCGAAAGTTTTCCAAAAAGGGTATCCGGATTTGCAGTCCAATTCGCTGCTCCAAACCTGTCCCTACAAGAAAAATGGTTTTTTTGTTGGGGGGGGTGCCTTGGTCAAACCCCGATTTTGGAATTAACCTTAAAATATAATTGAAATTGCAGAGATAAACAAAGTAAATGAACAAATTCACCTTGCTTCTATAGAAACCCTTATGGTGGAATCAAATATGTGGATCCACAAGTATGTATGCTCCAAATTACTGTAGAAGATAGAAGGTAGAATATGGGATGTCTCAAATCAATTGTCTTTAGATCGTCAACACCAATCTTGAATGGATCTTTGAATAGGAGGAGGCTTGCATGGATGTGGATGGAAAAATCTTCAACAAGAGAGCTCCATAGAGATTTGAATCCTTCAATGGCTACCAATGGATCTACTTGATGAATGTGATGCTTGAATGCTTGAGGTTATATGCTTGCTTCAATAGATCATGCATAGAGTTGTCTTTTTCATGTCTTAGATGGTTACTGAAAATGAGTGGAGAAAGCTTCCTTATATACAAATCTAGGGCACAATCTTCTAGAGAGGCCTACATAGGAGAATTAAATTATCATTAGACTTATACCCCTATAAGTGGACCTATATTAAATATATTTTCAAGATTCGTTGCCTCGAAGACTAAAACAGCCGACCCAGAAGTGGGGATTAAATCTTTCCGAAGCTCGACATCCAAAAACTTTGGGATCCTAAAATCTAGACCCTGGGTCAAGGTTAAGGTCGACCTTGACCTAGGTCAGGTTCAAGGTCAAAGTTGACCCAGAAAGATCGATTTTGAACCTGAGGTAAAAAATATCAGGTTTGCAGTTTAGGATGCCAAAAATAGGCCGAAGAAAAGTGGGAAATGGGGCAGAATAGGGGAAAAGCCAGATCCAAGTTAGAGACCCATTCAAGCCACTTGACATGACCCCAAAACACTTACTCGGAGGGCTAAACCAGTCTACAATGGAAGTGCTTCCATTTTCTGACTATACAAAAACATAGGATGATCTAGAACACATCCTTTATTATAATGAAAACAACCTAAGAAAACTCAAGTCCTAGGTGCCCTGCACCACTTCCACTCTAACTGACACATATATAGTCTAATCTCTTCAATAAAATCATCACAAAGCTTCTCAAAATCTTTCACAATTTGGAATCTATAATAGAAGTATTGATCTAGAAATGAATGATGTTTTGGGATTAAATTTGTGTGTTTGTATACTTTCTCCATTTTAAACTAACCTATGATTTCAAAGGAGGAATTATGAAATATAGTTGTAGGTAGTTATCTCTACTATAATGATGGAGGAGTCAAAGCTAATGATCAATGAGGTTCCTACTATTAGATCATACATTAATACACTTACTGGTTTGAATTTGAGCTCAAGCATCATGTAATGTTATTGTTGTCATTGCATGCTTGCTGTTGTTGTGCACCATATATTGTTTTATACACTATTTATTTCATTGAGACTGTGAGCTTGGCATTTGTAATGTATTTTCTGTTATTGGATCAATGTATTTTTCCCACTATTTAACATACCCAAATAATTCATATAGGAATGTATATGTACATATTCACTAGATAAGACTATCTTGCAACTTAACTATCACTATATTGAACTTTTTATAATAAGATATAATCGTGTGACAAAAAAAACATGAGGCGTAGAACTTCTTTCTGGTTATTTATTTGTGTATTTAATTTGCAAGTTGAAACTTAGCATAGACAACAGTAAGACTGATAAACAAGCGTAGAAGTGGTATGATAATCATGCATATATATATATATATATATATATATATATATATACACACACATAATTATGTGTACTTTTACAAAATCATGCTTACATATATACATATATATGTGTGTGTGTGTGTGTGTACTTATTCATTATTTTCATTATTGTTACTTTGTTTTAGGTATTCTCAATGGATAGAACATTTGGTATTGAATGTTTTCATTTGGAGTCCTTGGAAGAACAGTGCTCCAGATTATTTAATGTGCATGATGATGACATCAAACATGCTATTCACTACCTTCTGAAACATAATATTGTTGGCTCGCATGTACACGATGGGGTGATCTATAAACTAGTATTTTCTACTCTCTTCGAAGTTACCGATCGGTTAGAATGGGTCTTGAAGGTGGTTAAGCATGTGGTTGTTTATGAAAATTTGGAAAAATTTGCGCAGGGGATCCAGAACATCAATCAAAACATTATCTCTGGTAGGCTTGGCTCAATTTTTTATAATAGAGCTGGCTTTGAAAATAAAATGGTGGAGGCGTGGGAGGTGTTCAAGCTATCTTGTGCTAATGATGACTACGCTGCTATGAGTATCTTCCATGGTCACAATGAATATTTTTTCACTTGTGACGATAGGAATGTTATGATGGACTACTTCTTTGGAGTTGGTATTTTTGTCAACAAACTAGGTCATCTTTAGATCAAACGTAGACATGAAACTTAACTGTTTAACATAATGTATGGAATACTCTTCTTTATAAATATTTTTGTTGATACATACTCAGGGTCTAGATATCCATATGTTCATCATCATTTTAAAAACTTATCTAGCTAATGAACTTTATATCCTTATGCGTTATGTTGCTGTGATTTTGCCTTTTTTTGACACAATGAATGGTTTCAGATATCATTTATTTGAAAAATGGTGGCTCCATTATATCTTCTTTGAGATTACTATCCTAAATTGTAATAGAAGTATTTTACTATATTTGTAACTATGGTTTTGTATAATTGTTTTTCTTTCTTACCATTGTCAACTACTAATCATTGGTTTCTCATTCTCCCTTGGGAATGCTTTTCAGGTAGAAACGGTAGGATACCATCTATCTTTCTTGAAGACTCTTTATCAAAAGGGGATCAATGTCCTTTATCTTCAATCAAATAAGGGGTGCATAAGGTATCATGGATTCTCTAACATAAATATGATATCCTACCATTACTACCTGAAAAGCATTGCCAAGGGATATTGTATGCTCTATCCTACCACAAACACGTGTGCGTTCCTTATCATAGCCTTAAAACAAGCTCAATCTCATGAGGATGTAGTGGACCCAATTGATCTAGATTGACCAATAACAACTTCCACTTTCTACATTGAAAAAGTACCATATCTCTCTCTTCAAGGGTGGGTTATTCATTACTACCATGTCATGTTGTATTTAGTTGTATGTAGCTCTAATTGTTTATTGTCTACTATGAAATATTTAGCATATGTTTCATGTTACTTATGTAAATCTGATTATGATTGACCTTCATAACATTGAACATGCCACTCTAAACCAAAATATTGGTCTGCTCATTTTTTTCAAATACACTAGGAACCATAGTGACAAGTAAGCCTGCAAGTGTAATAGAAGCCACCCCTATTCCTAGAACTTTGAACCACCTACTCTGCAATCTACATATTTAATCATAAAGACATTTCCAAAACATTTTTCATTTCTAGATCAATATCTCTTCAATAAATGTTCACAATTTGGTGAAAAGTTTTCATTGTGATGGATCAAATAGTCCTTAACCAAATCTAAGGTGATTCACTTCAGCTTGGCTGACTTTTTGTTATCTCCAGTCAGTTAAATAGGGTTTGTTGCAACTAATAACTCCCATTAAAATTTTAGAAAATAAATTTTGTATACATCATCACTAAAATTAAGATACATGCTTTAATAGGTGAGTTTATAATGAATTTAAATAAAATAAACTAGATAAGGTGTGTAACATTCAATTTGATTGAATAATCAACTAGTCTGACTAAGCAATTAGCGAACTCTAACAACTAATAACTCCTAATAAAAGTGAGACTAAGTTACATAAACAAATCACTCAAATCTCAAATAGGTAGCTGGCTACTAATCTGAAATATGATGCCATACAAAGTTGGGCATCATTCTCCTACTCAACTACATCCTCTCCATGTTGTTCTCTCTGTCGTGCACATGTCGAGACCTGTTGCTTTCACTATTCTTCCATCACCATTAAAATTCCATATTTATAGTACATAACATGAGAGACAAGTTATGTCTCATACAGTCAGTCAATTCGAGTCTTGAAGAATCTAATACAACAATTAGTCCAATTAAATAGTTTCAATGGGTCTTCTATGAGTACATGTGTTGCATTTGTAGGGTTATTGATCGGTAATCAGCCTTGAAGTTGATTTGAGTGCCAACACAAAGGGTATTTCATGTTGCTTCTTAGTCATAGACATCTGGGTAAGGTAATAATTTAAAAAGTAGGAGATATTTTCCACAACAAGTCAAATTGTGATATTGCTATCAGGATTCAACTGTGTAGTTTTTGAGTCAAACTCATTGATCCATGTTTCATGAGTAGTGGTTCACAAGAACCCATCTCTCATGAGTACTATTCCATTCATTCTCATGAGATATGGATTCTTATGAACCACTAGTCATAAAACATGGGTCAATGAGTTTGATTCAAAAACCACACAGTTGAATCCTGAAAGCAATATCACAAAATTTAAAAAACCAATTAGATTCATCTGAAATAATATGAATTAATTATTTGAAAACAAAGTGGTTCATATGAAATATCATTTGACAGAAGATGATTGTAGAATACTGGGATGATGAATGATGAAGAAGATTTGAAAATGTTGCACCAATTTGAATTGGATCAATCATCATTTTCAAATCTTCTTCATCAATCACCATCAACCATTTTCCAAGAGCAACACCTTTCTCTATATGAATCTTGGTTTACATTTCCCTATAATACTGATGCAAAATGTTTCCATGAAGTATGTCAGGGGTATAATGCATTCAAGCAAAAGGCTCTGGAGGTTGCTAAGTCTTTTGTACTAGAAAACATATTTTGCTTGGTAATTTGAAGGCATCAATAGAAAATTACAATCCTAAACAATTAGTATACCATTGATGGCTTCATAATTATTAAGTGAAAGGGAGTTTTCTGATCTGGAACCCCCTTTGGTTATGATCCTATGCAATTCCACATAGACACGACATGTTCCTTAGAAGACTTTTAATCTCACAACAGCTGAGAAATATAAATGTAGGCATCATGGTCACAATTCTTTGGAGACACAACATAATTGAGTGGTGTCTCCAAAGAATTGTGACCATGATGCCTACATTTATGTTTCTCTTATGTCCCAGGACCCCTTATGACCCTTTATGACCCTTTACGATCCCTAAGAATACATCTTAGAGGTCTTAAAGTGTTGTAAAGGGTCATAAGAGGCTCCTAGGAGGGGCCAGATGAGCTTCCACCTACACATGGTTGGACCTACTAAGTAGAGAATGTGTTAGGGATTTTTCTTGCATGAATCACAATGCTTGAAATATCTTGTTGAATCTTGTTACCTTTTAATCCTGATTCAGAGACAAGAAAAGCCTAATTGCTAAGGACTGGATAAGGTCCTTCTTCATTTTTGAGCTCCACATATGCTCAGGCAGGTTTTACCTTTTATGATAACTGTTTACACAGTATGTTATAATGTGGACACTGA
>MU225975.1:1044803-1073771 GCA_018584345.1 Thuja plicata | reverse complement strand
GAGCTGATCCAGCGACCATGCGACATGAAGTAGGCGCAAGGTCGGGAGACATTTCTTTGACTCGCCAATTCTTCTCGCGATCACCCGACTGAGGCGGGTCCCATTCCTTTTAAAGCTCATAACATGAAATCAAGCGACAACCCGACTACAAGGAAATCGCTAAGTCTCGATACACTGAGAGAATATTCCATTTTTTATCAAGACTACGCGACTGAGGGCAAAAGCGAAGTCGGGGAATGATTTAGCATATTCGATTTTGGTAAAGCGATTAAGCGACCTGACTTAAAGCACATGTCTTTAGTGACTTGAAAAAGGTAACGATGAAATAGAAGACATGGCCTAGGGTTTCAAGATATATCGTTTAACACTTGGTTGCTAGGGTTTTGACAATTTTGGCAATGTATAGGTATAAAAACCTAAAAATTTGCAGAGTTGAATCCAGACTGAACAAGAAGGGACTGAAATGGATAGGCCAGAACCAGAAAAAGGACAAGGAACCGGGAGAACCGCCAAATAAGAAATATCACCAATAGAATGTTAAACTATTCTTGAAACAAAGAGAAGCTCAATATTTTAAGGCCTTCAAATTTCCTTAGATGCTAGGATATAGACTTGATATTGGATGCTTTCCTTCAAATATTGAATTCACTTGCTTTCTTGAATGCTTTAATGTGAAATATTGAGTGTGATTGCTTATCATTGATGCCCTTAGTTTTTTACCTTAATATCAAAGACACACAAAGGCACAATTATTTAGTTGTTTAAGATATTTAGTTTATCATTTCCTTCCATTGGTATGGTTCAACATTGATATGTTCACATGACATTGGTATGGTACATTGTGGTATTCATTATCTTGTGACATGATAGAGTTTTGGTATGGATATTATGGTACATTGACATTTGAATTCATTTTCCTAATACATGACGAAGTATCTTATTGATTTTAGTGTAGTATTTGTTTGGTTATGTGTACTCATGATTGACAATTTACTTGTTATGTTCTTGACATACTCTTGAATTTAGGTTTTAGTATCATCTTGGTACAAATACTGTCTTCAGTATGACAATGTGTACTTATGAGTTTGACATATTTTGGTATGAACATGAAGTTATATTCTTGTTGCACATTCATTGCATCTCAATTCACTAATAGTCTATATGCCTTATTTGAACCTAGGTATTTATGACCTATATATTTCTCTTTAAATAAGCAATTAATAGCTCATCAACTTTCATTGAGAAGACATTAATTTCTTATTTGATACAAAATACATATCTTACCAATACCCTGCATATAGTTTCTATATATTATTAATAACAAGATGTATATGAGTGTCTTTACAAGGATACATCTCTTCTCTTAGCTGAACTATTTGGTTCCTATCAACATTAGAAGGTTATTTATGTATTGATTAACTCTGAAAGTTAGTGGCACTGAAAATTGATGAAATGGTTGTTCTACATTACCATTTTGGGTTGATGCTTTTGAGTCACTACTATAGTGACAATTGACTCTTTTCAAAACTGTTCCATCTTTATTCATACAATATTTGGTATAAGGAAACAATTTTGTGAATTGGTTTAGATATGATGATAGTTGTTGAGATAGTTTGGATTTAGAGTTTGAGATTGTATGTTTAAAAATACTTGTTTACTATGAAGGCAATACTTTCTTATTATTTGAATGTTATATATATGCATACCAGTTTTGAAGAAATAAGGAGTGAACAAGAAAAAGATTGAATAAACTGAAAATACATTGAGAATGTGAATAATGTTGATATCTTTCAGAACTTTGAAAAGTGGCATTTTAGTGTGTATCTTTTGAAAAGAAGTATTCAAGGGTTATCATTGAATACATTTCTTGAAATGGAACATCTCTGTATATATGATGTGGGAATATTGTGTAGAGAATTTCACTCTATGCATTATATGTTTATGTCGTCTAAATAGAGGATTGTGTAGAAGTTTTATATACATTTATTCGTGAAATCTCAAATAATGAGATATTCTAGAAATGCTTTAAAATGATATAGAGATGAAACTTTGTACTTTTCTAATTTGAGACATATTCAATGAGAAACACAAGCTAGCATGACATTCTTGATTTTCATCCAGTGAGGCATATATAACTATTGACATATTTTATAGGGAGTGAGGCATTGCTAGTGAGGCATTTATAACTAAGCCAACGAGGCATATTTGAGTGGTTTTTCTACCCCATGAGAGTTTTCCAGTCAAGAGAAATTGTGTTATGTTTACTCATTTTAAGTCTTATGCTCATGAGTTAATGTTTATCATAAATTATTTCATTATATTGTGGTGGTTCATCTTTGATTTTGATCTGCCAATTTTAGTTGTCATGATGCCTATCTTAATTCAGAAGTTTTCATGATGTTCATATATAATGCTTCATCTTAGTTTAATAAAAGTTTCCTTTGATATTCATGTTTGTCTTGTTAAAAGTTTGAGTTTATGTATTTTCTTAATAATGTCTACCAACGTTGTTGATTTTGAGTATACCTGTTCTCATGATAGTTATGTTCCAAAGTATTGAAATATTATTCCAACTTCATTTGATATTAGTATACCATTGATTCACCCCCCTCTTAGTGGTATTGTACTCAACATGATCTCCATGTGTTTCCCAAGAAATGGGAGCTTTGGAAGGTTTACCTTTGGTTATAAGGGAAGTTTGGACCAAAAACAAACATCTTTTATCAATGATCCAAAATGGTAAGAGGTGATCATTATGTGTCTATGCAACCTCTGATAATCATATGACATTGAATCATTTTATAGTATTGTAAATGTAAATTTTTGTAATAATCATAACTAACTTTTTAGCAATCACTCAAAAGGCCTACATGCTAATAAATTTGCATATTGGATGACAACCCAGCTTATAATGTACGTGTGAAAGAATTTTATGTAGGAAAACAACTTATTTCAACAACATTTGACACTCTGTTTGATACTGGCACTTCATTTACATATTTGGCTGATCCAGCATATAAATATCTTACCTCAAATGTGAGCCACTAGAACCATCTTTTGTTTATATTAAGTTTAACTATGCCCTTAAGGAGTGACCCAATTAACTAATGTGTGGACTTTAATAGTTTCACCTACACGTATCTGATCCCACTATAACAATAAATGGCATCCCTTTCGAGTTTTGTTATAGTCCAAGGTTCGTGCAAATTTTACAAAACTATGTATTTTGTTCTTTCCTTTTCTAGGAGCATTCATAGAAGAATCATTTACAAAGAAATAATATTTTTGATAATAGATGTACAATGATGATCAAAGCATATCTAGAGTACCAGAGATATCCTTGATCTTCAATGAAGGAAACACCTTTCCTCTTATCAACCTTTTATAACTATTATTGGTGATCGGGTAAACTTTCAGTATCATTGGAATTTGAACCTGCAGGCATTCTCTTGCTAAATGCATCCATTTAGATTTTGTCTTATTTCTTGTTACTCTGGCAGGATCCTAGAAATGTGGTAGCTTACTGTCTGGCAGTGCTTCCAAGATCAAGCATTAAAATTATTGGTGGTAAGTTCAGCACCCTAGGCCTAAATTGATTCTCACAAAGGGTACTATACTAGTATTCTGGTCCATTCTTTAAAGTCCACTGAGAAAAGGAGGAACGTTGCAGTTGTAATACCGTTGGGCATGGTATCTCAACTTTAGAGGGAGACAACTATAGATAAGTATAGAATTCATTCTTAATTCACTTATGTGGATGTTTAAGTGACTCTATTCAATGTGGAATATTTTTTACTTTACTACCCCCATTCTCTTTCTAGATTAGTTATGAAGTTTGAGTCTACTTTCTAAAGTTGGCCCTTTTTTTTCAATACTTTTGTTTGATGGCAAAGAAGCTGCAATACTGAACACATTATTTTAATCTAAGGAATGCTTTGACTCAGCTAAATGCACATATAATAAACCCAAAAACACTCCAACAATAAATATATTTGTATTTTTTGTATATACTTCAAAGTTTAAACAACACATGAAAATTAAAATTACTAGTCTAATACAAATACATGCAAATCTGATAACACCTACATAATGACCCTGATGACAGTGAGAAACTCAAACCTGCTTCTTGAGCATTTCCCTCCCCAATATGGTCTGGTAGCCAGGCATGAAGGTTTGTCTTCAAAGGCCACAAGCTGTTGTACAGAGCAGTTCCTCTCCTCAGAATAAAATGCCTTATTTTTTTTCCCATTCTGAGATGTCCTTCTCTATACCCCAGTGCTTTTTATATTCCATGCTTTCCTTTTTTCATTCCTCAATCAAGACATGTTAATGGCTGGTTGATTTAAGATGCATGACTAGAATAGTTTTTTTTTTTTTTTGGGATTAGTCATTGTAGAGTTGGAAGGTTCTAAACTCCATGAAAAATAGTCTTAGTTTCTAATTCTTGGAGGAAAAGTCCAATGTTGTAGCCTGACAGAGAAGGAGCAAGAACCCTGAGTTTTGGTGTTTGCAGTACTTGCAAAGTATGCTTGCTTGAGGTTTAAAAAGATAGTATTAGATGACCCTAGAAACCATACTTGCCAATATTTTTCTATGTTCTTTAATTGTGTTGAGGTAGAGACCACTATTGTAGTCCAAATAGGAGTTAGGACAAAAATCAGAGAGTTACATGTTTGCAAGACTATTGAATACATCTAACTATGGAAAGTGAAGTCTTAAGGGTCTATAAGAAGTTATAACCCTTATTAGAATTCTGTGAAAGATGCAAATTAGTTATCCATTGTTGTGATTTGGTAAAGGAAGAGTGTCTCTAAGAACACTATAAACTAACTGATTGGAGATTGAACAAGTTGGGAGGAACTATCTTATGTAAAAATGGATTCAGAGACTTGTATTGTGAAAGGAAGTGCAGACAATCCTATTAAAGGATTAAGTGAAACTGAGAACATTATCAAATTGTAGAAGAGGGTAAGCTCACTACACTTCTTGTTGTGTGCACTCTGCACCAAATTAAGTGTGTCATGTTATGTTTGAATTTAATGACTTTGTAAATATGAGATATTGATGATTTTGAGATGATTGTATTTGATTTTGATATGAATCTAGGTGTGGGTGCTAGGATCAAAATTAGGGAGTGTCTCTCAAAGGGGTATGAGGCCCAAAGTAGTTTCCCATTAACCCATTGGAAAGTTGACCAATGTAAGTGACAATATAATAAAATAATGAGGAAAACACATTAATAACATAATTGAGAATTCCCCATGTGTTCCTTGAGTGCTTGTATTGAATAAGGACATATTGGGAAGGTATGGCCATCTGTGGGGCATTGATTTGGCATAATCGAGCCTCCTTGTCCACATGAAAGGATTGCTTGATTCCGCATGAGTCATCCCTTTGTGCTATGCAATGACACTCTCTGTTATGAGTCTATAACATCCAACCCATATGTAGACTTGAGTAGTGACCCTATGTGGATTAATGACGTGGAATCATCCCACTTCTTGATGTTTCAATGTAACGTTTGGGCTTTCTTATGATGATGATTGATCTTACTTGATGTTTATAATTCAAGTCTTACGTGTGTGTAAGCCTTATATCCCCCTTGTGTTTTTTAAATAATTATATGGGTCATGTGGCTATCTCCAAGCATGGTCAGGTGAACCTACGAGCTCCACATGGTTGGGTGGAATTTCCAACCATCATTGGGGACTGTTGTACTTAGTTTGAGATTGATCATGGAGGCTATCACACCACTTCCTTCTCATATTCCTTCTTACCTTCTCATTCTTACAAATGTAAAAATTTATTGTAATGATTAAATACATTACATAAAAAATTATTATTTGTATATTTAAATACTCCAATGTGGAGAATACGTAATAATATGATGGATATGTATATGGTATTTTTATGTGACGCGGTGTTGGTATTGGGCATGAATCACCCGTGTTTATGCTTCTCTTCTTATTGATGATTCTTGTATTTATCATTGTAACACTTCCAATAGTGATATAATATGAACTTAAGAGTGTTTATTAGGGTATCAGAAGTTGATATAGTCACCTTCATGCTTGGTATCAGAAGTTGACATAGAGTTTTATAAAGGCTTATAGTTATTTTGGTTAACTTTTGATGTGTTTGAGATCAAGACACTCCTTAACAAAGATCATCCATGACACTTAGGATCTACGAAATTGTCTTATTTTTTGAGTTAAGTTTTTTAACTTCAGGGAGGGTCTTGGGTGATTGTAAGAAAAAATTATAGCTTTTCCAAGGTTTTGGGGGACCTTTCCCTTCAATTTTTTTTTTTGGTATTTAGACTTTTGCTTGTGTAGAGTTGTGTAGTCATTGTTCAACCCAACCATGGGGTTTGAACTCTATATCATTGCGTGATCCTTATGGTTAATGATTATATTTCATGTTCTATGTTATTTTATGTATGTTTTACCCCTTTTCCCAAGGATTCTATGGTGAGGTGTTACTAAACATTAGTAGGACCAAAATCATCAAACTAGTACATTTGAGGCCTAATTCAGTGGAGGCTAGAAGGGATATTTGTGGAGATTTTTTAGATGTCAAATTCTAGAGAATATCTTCTTTACTGAGCTGAGGTGGGACAAAAGTGAGGACGAGGGTTTCCAGATTGATTACCGATGTAGAGATGATGATTCAGTAACCTATGTCTATAAAACCTTCACAAATATCCCTTCTTTGGCCTCCACTCATACCTCTTCTCAAAATCTGGAAACTTTGGATACTGTTTCTCATCCATGCACGAAATCGCTAGTGACCGTATAAAATTCCTTCAGGCCTCCAATATTGATGAGCTGCACAAGTGTAAAAGGTTTTTGCGAGACTGGGATCAATTATGAGAAGGTAAACAACAAGATAATATTATTGTATCTTTCGTTTATTTTATCCATTCATATTTTTTGCCTTCTCTTCATCTTTAGTAATATATTGGATATTGTGCAGTGTACATAAAGGCAAGGCGGTGATTATTCTCGATGATAGGCAGGTATAAGTCTTCCAGGCCTTACCCAGTAGCTAGGACTAAAGATAGCAGAGCTCAAGAGACCATAATAGTTGGTCTTCGTCTTTCATCCATACGATTGAGGAAATGTTTTACGTTTTGTTAGCTCATCCAATGCAGTGATCTAAAATAATTTAATAGATAATATTTTAATGTATAACGTACATTATTTTAGTTTGACGCTGGATGAATCTATATATTTCCCACACTTGTGGACTGGGGAGATAGTGGTACAGCATCCCCTCCCGTGGCTTGAGTAATGGAGGCCATGGGAGGATATTCTTTTTTATCGCTATCTTCGTAGTCCACAAGTGTGTGAAGTAGATAAATTCATGCAATGTCAACTTAAATAATATACGTTATCATAAAAATATTCTATTAAATTCTTTCAAATCCCCACATTTGTTGCGCTAATGAAAGGTAAAACATTTTTTCATTAATATGGACCAAAGACGGTGACCCTTTATGATGGTCTCTTGAGCTTTGTTATCTTTAGTGTGCTTATCCGTCGATTGTTTGACGCTTATGACAATTGTTTCAACAACAGTGTTATACGCACGACGAGCATTCCTGTCAGAAAGTCACTACATGTTTGTCGGCATCCCGACAGGTATAACGTCGGAGAGACTCTATGTTTGACATATATTTTTGATGGGAATGCTATATGTTTGATGGGTTTTCCTTTTGGACAATCACTGTCTATCCATTGACATCTCGACAGTCTGTCTGTCGGAGAGGCGACATGTTCTATCGGAGTTCTGATAGATCTATTGTATGAAATGATTTAATAAGTTTCTATTAGTGTGGTGAGTTTCGACAAATAGCAATGTCAGAATACTGATGGTTACCACTTCCGTAACAATTTCCAACAAAATAACCCCGACAGCTACATCTGTCGAATTGCTAATAAATAGGCGTTGAAATTTTGACAAATAGCCGTCAAAATTAGGCCTCAAATGTACTAGTGTGGTACCAATCACATTTTTATCTTTAGGTATAGGAATAAGTGCTCATGTATCATTCTTCTCAATCTGATCAAGTTCTTCTTCCATATCTTTTACCCAATCTTCTTCCTTGATTTCTTCCTTCATTGTCTTAGGCTCATACTTGGAAATTAAAAAATACTCTCTTTAAGATTTATTCTTGTTTGAATAGTTGCATTCTTATCACCTATAATCTGATCAACTGAATGATTCATCTTTAGATACCTAGATATCACTAGTTTAGGTCTAGCAACATCTTCTTCTTGTTGTGCTAGTTGAGTCACTTCTCTCTCATTGTTTTGATCTACTTGTACATGCACTTCAGGTTCAATATACAAAATATCTCAGTCATCCTCTATTAATTGCTTTCTTTAATCACTAGATTTGTCAGGGTATACATCTACCTTTACATTTGCACTTTCAATAATCTTGTTAGTTCTTTATTGAAACACTTGTATGCTTTACTCTTAGTAGAATAACCCAAAAAGATACCTTCATCACTCTTAGGATCAAAATTTCTAGTGTCATCACCTCTCTTAATGTAGCATCTAATACCAATTTTAAATACTTAACACTAGGTGAGTGACCATACCATAGCTCATAGGACATCTTATCTGTTCCTTTCTATACTTGCACTCGGTTCAGCGTATAAACAATAGATTGATTTCTTCTCTCCAGTACATATTAAGTGCATCTCCTTGAATCAACATAGTCCTTGCAGCATCCACTATGGTTATGTTCCTTCTCTTTGCAATAACATTCTTTTGTAGAGTCCTTGGTGAAGACATTTGTCTCTTGATTCCATTGTCTTCACAATACTTAAAAAATTCTGCAGAAGTAATCTCACCACCTCTATCAGATCTTAAACATTTCAAACTCTTACCTGATTCCTTCTCAACCAATGGTCTGAATGCTTTGAATTTATGAAATGCATCACTCTTCTCCTTCAAGAAAGTCACCCACATCATTCTATAATAGTCATCAGTAAACAGTATGAAGTATCTTTCACCTTGATATCTCTTTTGTCTCATAGGCCCACAAAGATCAGTATGCACCAAATAAAGTATCATGTTAGATAAAAAAGACTTGCTCTTGAAATGAGAACTATTTAACTTATCCAACTGAAATTCTTTACACATCATGTTGTCTGGTTTGACTAATTGAGGAAATCCTATAATTGGATTAGTCTTACTCACTTTTATCAAACTATCAAAGTTTACATGGAAAAACCTCCTATGCCATAACCAACTATCTTCAACTTTTGAAACCAAACAACTATTCACAGTAGTATTCAGGTGGAGTAATTTACCTCTAGTCGACCTACAAGTAGCAATCTCATCACTAAAGCTTCTATTAATTCTGCATAATCCACCTTTGAATCCCAATCTATAACCTTTATCATTCAACTGACCCACACTCAACAAATTATGTGTTAGACCATCCACATAATAGATATCCACAATATTACTCTTTCCATGCAAAGAAATATTGTCTTTACCTTTAACCAAACAAGGTGTACTTTTACCAAACCTTACCACACCACCATCAAACTCATCAAGTTAATTAAATTATCTCTTATCACCAATCATGTGATGTGAGCACCTGTTGTCTATAATCCATTCATCATTCTATCTTATATGGGAAACCAATGCCTTTTCTCCTTTAGATGGATCTTCTTTGAATGCAAAAGACACAAACTCTTCTTCCTCATTATCTCCCGATTCTTCATTGGTAACACCTTCATCCACTGCAACAAAGCATTATTTCTTATCTTTTCCTTTAAATCTTCCTAGCTAATCCTTTTTTACCATTAGGACATCTAGCAACAATATGTCCAATCTTATTACAAGAGAAACATTTCAGTGGAAGTTTTCTTTTGTACTTACCAGTCCCTTTAGGCAATCTCTTAGCTAGTAGAGATTCAAAATCTCCTTGTTTCCTTTCTTCTTCAAGGATAGCTTCAAGTTCCTTGTCATAAATTGACATGTGATTAGTATCAAGACTTGTTTCCTTACCTTTTATTACGGCTACATTAGACATTGATGCCTTAAAAGCAACTTCAACTCTTGGAATATTTTTATCATAGTTAGTCAACTCAATGTAGTAAGCTTACCGATCAGTCCATCTATAGTAACATTATAAAATGTTCTCATTCCATTTATAGTAGACACTATACTAGCATAAGCAGGCAATAAAGTTCTTAACATTTTACTTACCACAATATCTTCCTCAATAGTTTTTCTAGCACCTTTAATATCACTAACACTCTATTGGTAAGAGGCTTGTATCCTAGACAAGTAAGAAGCATAACTGTATATCATCAATCAACAACTGAAGCTAAGTATGTTGCTGCTGCAATTAATTATACACTAGTAGTTTGGATCAAGAAGATTTTGGAAGGAATTCAAGAGAAGGTTACTAAATCAGTGGTTATCTATTGTGACAATACAAGTGCTATTAATATTTCCAAGATCCTGGTGATGCACTCTAAGACTAAGCATATAGCTATCAAATACCATTTTATTAGAGAACAACTACAGGTAAAGGAAGTAAGGTTGGAGTATGTGCCAACTAAAGAGAATATTGCTAATATTTTTACAAACCCATTTCCTAAGGATAGATTTGAGTATTTAAGAGGTAGTTTGGGGGTCATTCCCCCATCTGAGTTGAAATAGAAGAATATACAAGTGCATCAATCCTAGTGTATTCATTGAATATCTTTATGATTCCATTGATTTTGAGGGGCTACTCCTTAGGGGGGTAGTCTATGAAGTCAGGAACAATAGAGTAGATATTAGGTGTGACTGATGCCTTTAGAATTATTGTCAAATGGGGAGAATGTATGTTACGGGGAGAATGTATGGTATTGGAGAATGTATGTATGACAAAGGGTAAGTAATTGCAGAAAAGGTGAAAGACAGAAGTTGAAACATTTTTAAGGTAGAGTCTTTCCATCATTGGTGAGATATAAAGTGTTGCATAGAGTATTCCCATCAATTACAAAGGGGGAGATTGTTGGCATATCTTATGCAATGATGGTAAGTGATATTTGAAGATGTCATGATGTAGATTTGTTTACAGGATGATCAAATATTATGTTTTCATTGACATTAACTATTTAATTTGTATTCTTAGTATGTTTCCAAGCATAGTTGTGATGAATGATGAGTTGCAGTGATTTTTAGTGGTTTCTATCTTTATGGGAGCCTTAGGTGTGTCTCTAGAAGTCTAATGCATGACTTCTACTATTGAAGTGATCTTATGAGGAATTTGACTAGTTGAAGTATAATAGTGCAGCTGCTAGAACAGTTAATGACAGGTGATAGATGATTTGAATGTCTTGTCAAATCTTTGTTATATCTTGTGATGCAGTCACATGATATGGTGATCAATATTGTTTAGATGCTACAGTTGCAACCGTGACTAATTTGAGTGACTGATGTGAAGTATAGATTATCGGTGAGCAGAGACAGAGTTGTTATTAGGTTACAAAGTTTGTGTTCTTGATTGACAATTGATAAGTCTTTGATCGGTGATCAGTGCTGAGGTTGTGATGGAATCGGTTGAGTTAGTCATAATCTGGTGATGTGTTTTCAAGATTGGAGGTGATTATATGGAATCCCATTGTTTGATGCTAGAGTGTCGATAAGTTTCTCGAGGAAGCTTGTGTTTGGTCAAAACATGTTTGACTCCTTGTCACAACATTTTATGTAAATCATTGTATTGGTTGATGTGGTCTTGGAAATATGTTTTGTGTATTTAATTTTTTATGTGGCGCATTGGAAAAAGAAAGATGTTTGAAATTCTATTTTAGGGTTTGATCAAGACGGTGGACTTAAAATTTCAGTACATATTGAATAAAATTGAAGGTTATATGTGTTGATCGTGTGTTGAAAAGTGTGACTTACGATCAAGCCAAAGAAGATTTAAGTATATTGAGAAGAGATTATGTGCTTCAGTGGATCTGATCAAGAAGAGGTAGTGTTATTTCACAGATCATTGTTTCTCTTATTCCCTAATAGTTGCAACAAGGTAAATCCCTTAACAAGGTAGATCCTAACAAATCTTTGTTGTAAATCCTGTAACAAGGTGACACTCTGAAAAGTGTTTAAAGTCCTCTAAAAAGGTTACTCTTAACAGGGTAAAGGTTCTAACAGGACTAAGAAAAATCCCTTAATCTGGTAGCACATAAAAATGTTGTTGTAAAGTCCTTACATGGTTAATCTCCTCACATGACGTACTTCAGAAGAGTGCATCATTTAGTGGGTACTAATTCTCATCATGGTTTTTTCCTTATTTGGGTTTCCATGAGATAAATATGTGTTAAATATGTGGATTGTAGTGCCTACCCTTTAGTAGCTTTTAGTTATTTTGTTAAACTCTTTTTGGCCACTTGCACATGTGCATCGATGCCTCTAGTTTCTATTTCTGTTGTTATTGTATGACTTTTTCACTATACTTCAGTTGGTACGAGCTATGGATTTTGTGTGATTTAATATTATTACAGTTAGACTTATGATCAGTTTATCATGTTATGATTACATTTATGGTTATGGATTACTGACAATACTGACACCCTATTTATATGCACATGGATCATATGTATACCTTTTACTTTGTGTATAATGTGATTTTATGGTATGAGACGGGGGTGTAGTTACTTGCGTACGAGATCCACACGACCTACCGTTCTCAACCATTGCTTGTTATAAATTAAATGTATACACATGTCCACCTTTGTGATGATAGGATTGCAAGTACCAGGCATCGTCTTCCCTGAATTGGCAGTAGTGAGTGTGCCCTATCGCAACGTCTCAATGGTAAGAGGGGGGAGATAATGAACAGGTCCAAAACCCTAACTTAAACCTTTTATTTTCCTAATTTGTGGACAAGATTCTGTGTCTTCACCCTTCAAAATCCATCAAGTGACGTGAATTCGGGAACCTTTCCTTGGGTCTGAGTTTTGCTTATTTTGTTTATGTTAGGTTTTCAGGTTGTATGCTTGGTTTAAGGTTATTCGTGTTAGAATAGAATTTGGGTTGTATATTAGTAATGTTATATTTTATTTAAATCATGCGATTACTAAATAACTAATCAAGGGAGTATTTGGTCTATAAAAGTTAATTGATATACCTTTGATGTATTAATTGATTTAAGTGAATCTTTAATTTCTATAAAAATGTGAAATAAACTTTTAAAGTGCAAAAATTGAATTTAAGTTGTATTTTGAGGATAAAGATGAATTATTTTGTAAATCAAATCTTTTAACTCCAAAAGTCAATTGGAGTTGCTTTTAACCTTAGGGGTAAGTTTAGAAACCCTAGGTTAGTAATTTTTTTTCTATTTTAGGGAATTTTTGAGCTCTTCTCAAGAACACAAAAGCTGAAGGATTTGAGCTCTGAATTTTGCTAAGGAGGAGTTTCTGTGATTTGAAGGAGAATCTGGAAAGCTTGCTTGTGCATTGCTGGATCAGTGGTTTCAGATTTATCAAGAGTTTGAGGTAGGATCCTAAATCTGAATTTGTAGGTGTATGTTTTATTTTACAACTTTTATGAGGAAAGTTAGATTTTTGCGTTTAGATTAGTTTTGGTAGATGAGTTTTGCTTGAAACCTATCCTGTATATCCTAGGAGGGATTAGGAACAATCCTGTGGATTCAGTTTGGTAGTAAACGAGCCAGTTTATCAGAATCTATGAATTTCGTAATTTAAGAGTTTTCCTTAGACAATTGTTTTTAGTTTGTGTTCTTGAGGAATTTTATTTCCAAATTTGATTTTGTGCTTATTTGAGTTAGAAATTATAACTCATTGTTAGAAGGCCAAGGAATTCTATTTTGAAAATTTTCCCCTTTACGCTTTATAATCTTGGTAGTAAAAAAAATTAAATTAAGGCAAAAAAAAAAAAAAAAAGAGAAAAGAAAATATATTTTCTCTTACTGTTGTACTGTGTTCTGTTTTTTTTATTAAAAAAATTTTAAAAAATTAAAATAAAAAAGAGATTTATTATGTTATGCTTTAAAAAAAAAAACTTATAACAAAAAACAAATTAAAAAAAAGTATATTGAAAGGGGATGGGGGTCCCATCTTCCCACCCCCGGCGGTCGCTACGAAGGCAGCTAGACTGCCCACGACAGCTAGACTACCTACGACAGTCTTAACTGCCTGTCGTAGCAAGGGGCCCGCCACCCAAGGTATTCAGGTGCGGGGTACGTCCCCCCCCAAATATAATTGCTTTTTTTTTAATTTATTAAATTATTATTATTTTTTAAAATAATTTTAATTTAATTTTAACTTAATTTATTTTAATTTAATTTTGAATTAACTTAATTAAATTTATTTATTGTTATTAATAGTGTTAAATTAATATGTTATGCAAATTACATTATATATGTTTTAATTTTTTTATTAGTTTGAAAGAATGGCTTAGTTGATTTTAATATTAATTAATGTTAGAATACACTATAAGTGTTTTAAACTTGTACTTTTTTAGGGAACCTAGTCTTAATATTAGTTAATCTAATATTAATTAGTATCATAACAAATTATTACGTTAATTATTAATTAATTAAGACTTATTAATTAGTAGTTAATGTTTTAATTTATATTGCTGATTGTCATGTATTTTCCCTTTTTAAATGTATTATTCCTTTGGGTTGTTGGGAAACTACGTTGACTTTTAGGGAAAATGTACTAGAGGCTGGGGGTGTGAATGATGTCTTTACGTTTTCTGTTTTGCATTGCGATTGGTACATGTTCGAGTTTCTTCCCCAACTGGTTACCTTAAGTTCGTGTGTTAGTATTTTTGCAAGTATGGGTTTGTACTTGATGTTTTGGTTCGGAAACTAATGTGTGACCCTGTTAGCCTTATGTGGAACTATTGTTTTGGCTGTGGTATCTATACGGTACTTTTGAGATTAATAATCACTGAGCTTAGGGTAGGTACTCTAGTGTCTAGGGGGGAGTGGCTTGCAATGAGGGTCGGGACCCTAAGAGGTTGCTAGGGTAACTCATTGTAAGTTACTTAATAAGTGATAACCTAATATACTATGAGGTTAAAAATGAAATAATAAGACGTCTGTATTCCTCGCCCATGCCTTGAGTGCTTTGATAGATTAGGATGGGAGTGGGAGAAGATGCTTGATTTGATCTTGCATAGTTAGTACCCTTGTCTGTACAAGAGGTTACTGATACCACATAGAGTCACTGGGGGGCTGGGTGTCCAGTGAGACTGCTTGGGTCACCTTAGAGTTGACTTGTGTGATGACACTTCCCCATATTCATGTCTGATATCCTACATGAGTTGGTTGCCTCTGGGTTTATAGGTCTTTACTTTTTTAGTTTGAAATGTACCTTGTGATAGAGAGCTTTCTGGATCCCTTCTAATGTCCTACTATGACTGGTTTGTAAACCAATTGGGATCTATTGCTATCTCCTTAGCATGGTGGGAGTGGACCATTTAGGTGCCACAAGGACGGGTGGTAGTGATCCTCTTTACTAATGGAGACCTTGACGTCCTTGTACCATTGTTGGTGACCTTGTAGAAATTGTACTTCCTTGCGAGATTTTAGGAGATATGCTCTTATCTTTCTTAAAGTTGTTTATCATATCATGTATATGTATTTTAGTTATGCTATTCATGGATTAATGTATTGTAATTCATGTTTAATTATTATTACATACCCTGCAACTTGTGTAGTGGATGACATTTCTTGGATATACCTTATGGTATCAAATGTAATCCTATCATTATTTATGAATTGATGGACTTATTAATCATGTTGTACCTTGTAATAATTATATTTCATTTTAATTAATTTATGAGTAATTCTTACGTTATGGAACCCTTGAGAATTGTATCCTTGTTGAGTTTACTTTATGATCATGTTTTGTGTTGCATTGTATTTGCTTCCATATAATTAATCATCCTAAATGTAAACTTTAAAGAAATAAAAATATTATGTGAACTTAGTTGTTACTTATAGGTTAATTTCTCTTGAGTTCCCTAGCAGGGCATTACATGGATGGACTTGCATGTTTATGATTTTCATTTATTTAATATATGGTTAATCTTGTGAATGGTGGTTTAAGTATAAGAGGAACTATAAAGATTGGATTATTTGGTACATTACTGACTCACCCCCCTCTCAGTAATATGATCTCAGGTCTAACAAATCTTACATATATAGAGTCCATCTACTTACTTAGCTTGCAAGAAAATAATTTTTCCTTTTTTCTTTCGCTTTAAATCATACATACGATTACTCTTGATTTACTCAACCTCGCAAACATAAAAATATTCTTTTAAAGAATAAAAAACAAAGTTGTTTCTAAATATCCAACTCAATTTTCTTTAAAGAAACTCCCCTCCACCTTCCGAGCTAAACAAAATATCAACACTCCCTCTTAGTGAGGAAGGTTTTCTGCACAATACCCAACTTATCCCCGAAGAATACAAACTTGTTCTTCATAAAAGCCTTTGTCAGGGTATCTACTATTTTTTTCATCTGTAGGAATGTATTAGATTTTCATTGTCCCCTTCTCCACACAATCTATGATGAAGAAAACCTGCAACCACACTTTTATTCAGCTTCAAGAACAAGGATTCATTCCACATGTTACAAGATTTCCACAACAATTATTTCAGCCTCACAATCTCCTCTCTCTATCCAAACACCCACTCTCAACTTGTGCTAAAAACTATCTTTAGAAGAATATAAAAAATTCACAACAAAAAGTATTAGAATTTGCATCTGTAAGAATATTTTCCTTTGCTTCCCTTTCTGAAATTTTATTTCCCCTTCTTCCCCAATTTCTTTTAGAAATCTCATCCTCACTCTGTACTCTTGGAAAATCTCTTTCCTCTCAAAGTCTCCAGGAAATCTCTTTATCTCAATATATCCAAGAAATCTCTTCCTCTTGATATATCCAAGAAATCTCTTCCTCTCAATATATCTGAGAAATCTTTTCCTCTCAATATATCTAGGAGATCTCTTCCTCTCAATGTCTCCAAGAAATCTCTTCCTCTCGATGTCTCCATCCTACTAAACATGCTTCATCCCATATTCAACTGTGCCTCAGAGATCTCTAAAAATGTGCTTTGTAGTTATCCAGTGCACACGTTTAGGTTCCACCATAAACCGATTGAGATACATAAGAGAGCCTATCAATTGTCTATATAAAGTTGAGTACATTGCCTCTGATCTGGAAGCATCAATCTTCTTCCAGTTGGTCACAAGTGGTGTCGACATGGGCTTATAGTTCTCCATCATGAATCTTCAAGATATCAATTAAGTATTTCCCTTGTCCAAGGAAGATCTCTCTGTTAGTATATTAGGTCCAAGATTACTAAGAGGGAGGGAGTGGAATCAATAATCTAACAATTCCAACTTTTCATTAACCATTCAAATGCTTGCATCAATAAACATTCATTGCATGAAAAATCATAAGAAATAAGAATAAATATCCACAATCATGCAACACAATAACACTAATTTTTTCTCATCGAAATGCAAGTGGGAAAAACCATGTGTGGGGATGACACCCACTAAAATCTGCACTCTTTTGAAGCACATCTGGTTAAGATCTTAGCCATGTTAAAAGATTACAATAATGAACAGCTAAGAGAAAGACCCTGTTAGGAGTCACCCGATCAAGGGATTTACCTCTAGCACTTTTAACAACTTTACCTTGTTAGGAATAACCTGGTTAAAGGATTTCAAACCTTGGTTAAAGAGTCACCTTGTTAAAGGATTTACAATTCAAACCTCTTAGGATCTACCTAGTTAAGGGATTTAGCTTGATGAAGTTGTTAGGAATCAACAAGTAAATGATATGAGAAAATAACACTTCCTTTGCTAATAGAGATCGAGTTCAAGCTCAATCTCTACAACACATGCAAACACACTTTTTTTTATTCTTCTTCTCGATCACACCTCTGCATCCATGATCTACACTTGTCTACTTAAGCATTTTACATATTTGTACAATACAAGTACATTAGGGAAATTAACCACCTTAAAAAACATTTTACAATATTTCCCGCTCAATGAGAAATCCCTAAAACATGTTACAAATCTAGAACACTTTCTAACAAAATCAAGTCCGCCTTTTAATTCATCGCACATTGACTTCCAAAGAAAAGTCAAACCAAAATACATTCCTCAATGTTCTTGCACAACTTGTAATAAATCCAATCACAAATGATCACAAACATGCCAACTCATCAATCCTCGTTGATCAACAACAACACCATGATCCCTCGAACACATAAACACTCACACTAACATGGTGCATCATCACCAATCAAGGATCTAACTAACTGTTCTAAAGAACACCTTTAATTCTTTGTTGAACAACCTTTTGTCACTTGAAAATTTTCCTTCTGATCAGCAAAACATGATGCGGTCAAAATCACAACCTCATGACATATCCAAGATACACATATTATGACCACAACATATGAATCGAAACATTGTTGACAAAATCATCAAATCATTCTTCCTGTGCAATATCTTGTTTTTCTTGTTAACCAGCCAACCTTCAATCAATCATAACTCACTCAATACATAAGAAAAATATGTGCGGTCATAGATATATAATCTAGAGACATCACTTAGTATTCTTGTATGATCGCACACTCCCATTCTCTCTACAACTCATACTTCAATCTCTTGAACATACATTAGCATAGGAGGTACACTGTCAACCAATAAACACTAAGTTAACATCAATGAAAACATCATAATTGATCAACCTATCATTAGTTCAACATCAAATCATACATTACATATGTTATGCCAAGGTTACATGATGTTTTTCTTCCACCATGACTGCATCATGTGGTATCAGAGTGAGTTTCGATCTTGTGGTGGCAGTGATATGAAATCTCAGACTTGCGAAGTTCCTAGGGCATTGCGTGTGAGGTGGCAGAGACTAGATCAATTATTCCAAGGTTACATTTTGTTACATTAATAAAATTTCAAAGGGGACTTGCCTTTATACTTACCAGTACCTCTAGGTAGTCTTCTTGTAAGTAATACTTAAGTTCTTCTTACTTCTTTTCTTCATCCAAGATAGATTCAAGTTCTTTGGAATAAATTGACATGTAGGAAGATTCATGAATTATCTATTTTCCCTTCTTCTCTGATGCTAATGAAAAAGAGGCCTTAAAGGCTTCTTCAACTTTAGGCATAATATTATCATAGTTGCTTAATTCAAAAGCAGTGAGTTTGCCAATCGGTCCATCAACAAAAACAATATCAAATATCCTCAATTATTGTATAGAAGAAACTCTAATGGCATAAGAAGGTAGAAAGGTTCTTAATATTTTACTTACCAAATCACCTTCTTCAATGTTACCAAAGAAAAATTTGATATCACCAACTACATCCTTTATAATTTGACCATATTGAGCAATGTTCTCACCTTCCACCATTTTCATGTCATCATATTGCTCTTCAAACTGTCTACCTTATCTTTTTGCACATATGTATGTCTCCACCATATATTAGCTTTAAATTTTCCCAATCCTTATAAGTAGTCTCAAGTCCATGTCATCAATATATTCAATATCAGATAGAGTACTTACTATAGACTCCAATGCTTGCGTGTTCTCCTATTGCTCCTTCAATTGATTTGCATTAAGAGTCCCAATAGGAGCTGTATATTTTGTTACCACATGATTCTATAATTGTGGCCCCATGCATTTCAGATAGATCTTCATCCTGTCGCTCCATATTATGTAGTTGTCTCTTGTGAACTTAGGACCTTCTTTCTTTATCATCAAATATTTTCCCCAAGCCGTTAAGCTTACCACAAAAATGATCAATGCTATGATATCGATTGTTAATACTATAAGGTCCAATATTACTGAGAGGGGGGTGAATTAGTAATCTTGGACCTTATATTATTAATAATTTAGAATATTCAATTGCAAATTCAGGTCGGCCACAAGATTCATCACACATCAATTTAAAACAAGAATAGTCAAATTTTATTTGAATTCCCCAACATGATTCCAAAACTTGATAGATCTAATCACCTCAAACAATGAAATAGAAAATCAACATTACAAATATGTTATGCCATGTCCCTTGACACCTACATAATGAAAACATCCACTTCAACCAATCGCATCATCATTGCTCACCGATCTAACACCAACTTCTCAAACATGCTCAAACATTTTTCTATCATGCACAAAATGAGCTTCTGTCAACTGAAATGATGCCTTTCAGTACTCCAATCCTGCAATGTTCATAGTATCAATAAAATATCCCAGTCAAGATAATCATATCAAGACCAAAACACTTGGATCTATACTGATTTGATAGAATAATCAAATCATTAATTGCATTTCATTGTTTGTTCTTTTATCTGCGTTGTTTCTCTTTAATCGATCATAACTTACTCCATTCTTGTTTCTTGCATACACAATCATATAGAATGCATCATGATACATCCCTGAGTCTCCAACAATGATCACGCACTCCAATTTCTACTTCAACATAGATTTCATCTACACAAATACTTACCAGCACATCTTGAACACTATCAGCAAATACAACACCAATTTGACATCAATGACAACACAATAACTAATCTTCCTATCGTAATACTCAATCAAGATCTGCATCGGTTATTTTAATAGGATGGAGAGGTTTTGGAAAGGGTAGAAGGAGAGGTCATGGAAAGGTGTGTGTGTGTGTGTGTGTGAGAGAGAGAGAGAGAGAGAGAGAGAGAGATAGATAGAGAGAGAGAGAGAGAGAGAGAGAGAGAGAGAGAGAGAGAGAGAGAGAGAGAGAGAGAGAGAGAGAGAGAGATATTATAACTCTCATAGATCTAAAACCACTTCGAAGCATCGTGACAATATATACATGAAATATAACTTAAAGTCTAAGAAAGGAAAAATACTTATTAAAATGTGACTTATACTTAAATGTTATATTTTATGTATATATTCTTGCTCTGAGATTGCATTTGAATTGAGTTTGAAGAACTTTATCAAAGTGGGAGAGAAAAAGAGACAAAGGAAAGGGCATGTTTTCAATGTTGAACATTTTGCATGCCCAAACCTAAGGCTTGGAATGTTGAGCCATATGGAGTGCGCCCTAAATGACGCATGCCATACACTTTTTTGGGGACCAAAAAGGTGAGTGGCATATTTTTTTGTCCCCCATATTTGTTCCCTTACCCATACATAGCTTTCAAATCAATCACATTTCTTACACCATAGCTTGAGTTAAAGAACAAGAAAGAATAAGAGAAGATGTCAAGAGAAGAACTCTTAGAAATGATCCATGAATTCAAGTTCACCAGTCACCAATATTTTTTTGCAATACTACTTACAATGTGAACCCATAGGCACACCCCATTTTGCTCATGGAGATAGTCACATGGACCAAAAACTCAAACAAAAGGCATAAGCGATAATGCTCACATGATTTTTAAACATAGTAAATAATCAACACAAATATCACAGGATACAAAAGAATACACTTGTCATGCTAGAAAAATTCATGTCATCCATGATCATAGAGAAACATCAAAGAGAGAAAGGTGTTACATAAATAATAAACTGACATCAAATGAAGTAGAACCATATGAATGAACGAAACTAAAATGTGAGTGTAATGTCGTAAATTGCACTTTGTGCAATTTCATGTCACGTAAGGCCTTTACTTTAGCTGAATTAAATACAATGATTGTACATCCACCTCATTAGTTTTTCTTAGGGCTTGCTTTACCACCTTTCACCACTTATCTTCTCGATCATTCAATTTGGACTATTCATAGGCACTTGCACATCGCGAAGATGTCCATGCACCACACATTCATCTCATGAATATCCCAACTAAAGGCGGCGATTGAGATTTTACACTTGCTACTTTTGGCAATGTAACACTTCTCTAGGTGCCTACCAACATCAAGACACCTCCTAGCTCCTTTAATCTTTCCTTTTTTACGTTATTTTTCCTTCCTCTAATCTCTCTTGCATTCTTTCTCACTTTTCTAGTAATCTTGATCTTCCATAGCTTCTTCCTCGGTCCATTAGTTACCACCATTATCACCTGCCTTAAAGGTCCATTAACTTGGGAGGTCTAAATGTTATTCTCACTCCATCAAGATTTTGGTTTGTGGTGTTGAAGGGGATTTATTCCTCCACAGTTGTCACATTGCTCATTTTATTTGTCTTTGATATCAAAATAATATATTTACATCTTCTACCTAGTATTCTCGTTATCATTTTATCACTATTGATCTGTCTTGGAAATATGTGGAAGTAGAAATACTAAAGCAAAAGTTTGACTATGAGAAACCTCTAAATCACAGCCACCCAACATTTTGTCTTTGATTGTTTGTGCGTAGATAGAATAAATAAGATCAAAATGCATGTTGGAGGCTTCACCATTGGCCTCTATTACTATTTGTTGGTTTCCTTTGTGATTTCATTAATCTATTTTTTTTTGCTAGTTTCCTATTTTCACTTTCATCACACTTGACAATCAAAGCCCAAATCAGAGTCTTTTCATACTTTTTGGTATGATCTGCTATATCTTGTTCATACAGGATGCTTGTGATTCATGTTGTCATCCTTGACTCACACGTGCATTATGGATAACAAGCATACAAAGTTGTCTAGGTCATCATGATAACTAGTAATTTAGACTTTGGAGGTTAAAATAATTTCATCTTTCATCATCACATAGTTGCACACACATTTGATCTTCCTAGTGAGAAAAATTAGAGGTTGCGGAACTTTGAAGGTTTTCTAAGAGTAAAGAGAAGGATATTGAGTCCTTGAGGGTTCTGACCATCCTTCACAATGGTTCAATTTTTCTATTCTATAGTTTGGTGAACCCAACGTGAACTGTCCTTTAATTCAAAACTTGTGAAAACTCTTGCAAATTTTTTAGCAAAGCATAAAACAAATATCCTTCCTATTTTATCTCTTTCTTAATCATTTTTGAGGTTGTTAGAGTGTCGTGGAGCTCTTATATAAGATTTACGACCCAAATTGCTTCAAGTAGTATGGTGAGAAGGACTTCAAGACAAGTATTCTCCCTAGCTCTTATAGTCTAATAAAGCCATGTCCAATGTTATTGGGGAATACAGATCCTCATGATTCTTTTTCTTCTCAATATTTTCCTACGCATTTAGGATTTTTAAATATATTTGATTCAAAATCTATTTTTCAAAATAATACCTCGACGAATCCTCATCATGGCTCTCCTCCTCTTGTGAATTATGAGTTTTCTATGACAGTTCCATTCGATCATATTCAATCACTTCAGGATAATTTAAGGGATTTTCAAGGATTCCTTAACAAAGAGAATGCTCTTTCTTAGGTTGGTTATGCTATTAGTAACCTAAGAGAGGTCCTTATCTCAGATTGTAAGGGCCTTGAGATGCTCATGACATTAATCATGATTGTAGGGTCTCATGTGTCCTATGTTATCCCTAAATATCAAGACATTCAGTTCAATATCACTGGTTCTTAGATTGGTGTCACTATGCCTGGGGTGTCAATACATATAATAGATTAGGCCTTATAGTTGATCCTTTATTTGAAAGTACCATACCTTCCAGTTTTAATCCCCTTTTATCATTTGTATGGTCATGCCAATTTTTATTTCACGCTCTCTTATGTTTGATCATAGGCCAACACCAATTGGCTTTCATTTAACTTTTTTGGTGTATCAATATTTCCTTAATAGATTCTTCTTCGACTATCCTTGTAGTAATTTCCACCCTCATATTAGGAATTATGTATTACATTGTTAGTGTTGCATATAATCTATAAACCAATCAAAATGGGCATTAATTTGTTAATATTTTTTTGTTTGTGTGATAAGTGCAAAGTATCATAGGAATATTTTTGTCCCAATTTGACTTAAATTTTCATTACAAACCTCCATTAGTGTTTTTCTCAATGCCTTATGTTGTCCCTAATTTTGCATTCCCCAAAATTGGGCAACCCTATGCATTTCCTAGTCAGGTTGATATGCGTTTTTCTCTAAGCGTGTCGATGTTACGACAAGAGTATTTTTCAATGGAATCAATCATCCCTTGATTTCTGGTTGTTTTAGCTTCTGATTAACATCAAGTCCTTTTTCTTTCTTTGTTTTTCTCTTTTCTGCATTTTGTTTTTTCGCCATTCTTGTTGTCGTCTTCCCACTCAGTTCTGAGCTCCTTTGGGTTTCTTTCGGGTAGGTCTTGTCAGTTAGGTTTTTAGGCAGTCTGCACTTCCTCAAGGAATCACTAGTAAAGTGGGCTTTTCTTGTCAATCACGTATAGTGAAAGTTTATTTTATGCGCGAGATGAACTTAAAACTTCATCCTAAAGTTTCACGTCATTTTGTGAAGTTTTACTTGAAAATTTTAATAGTAGCGGGTTTTTACATTAAACCTGCATATCAGACCTTAAAATTTTGAAGTCGCGTATAAATTATTAAATTCTTTCTTTATTTATAAATGACAAAGAGAAAGATGAGATTTATGAAAAAATGACATCCTCTGATTTATAAATCTTATAATTCATTATGAATTACTATTTAATTGAAAACAATGTATTATTATTATTTTAAAAATAATAATAATAATAGTAATATCGAATATAAATGTTAATATTAAAATAATAACTAATTATAATATGTGTTATGATTAGTTTTATTATAATATTAACCCATTGTTTTTAAATAATAAAACGTCCTAAAGACATATGCTATTGTTTTATTTATTTTAAATAAATGAAAGCATATCTTTTTCCGTAAATAAAGGTTTGATATTTAAATAAGAAGTATATTAATATTTTTTATTTAAATATCTTATCAACTAAATATGTTATTGTATGTTTTAAAGACTCACATCTTTTATCGGGCTTACATCTTTGCTTATCAGCATATGTTACATGTCTAATTGAACCCGCGTTTTTCCTTATAACTACCAAAGTTATACATGGCATCGATTTTCTTTAAACAAACATGTGCTGTGAGTGGGTGAAATTACATGCCATGTCTAAACATTTTTAACTCCATCATCGCGTTGAATCTTTAATGAGTTTGCAAGAACGTTTGGCATACATGTCTAATAAACTTGCGCATCCTAATTAAGCCCGCGGTAATTAAAATAACAAATACATTAAGCATATGCGAAAACATATGCTAAATCATATGTTATTAAAGCTGTGGATAACTTAATTTATTGGATGGTTGCATATGCAATAAACTTTGTAAAACCCCGTTAAAACACAACAGTATATGGCATCGTTTCTCATTAAAAATGCATCAAACGTTTTCATTAAAACATTTTCCCTCCTCCATGCTTTGCTGTGTTAATCTTCCAGGGAGAGTGTGGTAAGTTTTTTTGAAACAATTTGCAACCATGAATCAGTGTGTTTTTCATTAAGGAATCTGCCTGTGGTGTTCTCCAATCTCTAGACTTTTTATTCTCAGAGAACTTCGCCATTAATATCTGCAACTTCCACTCCTAGTTTTGGGCCAATTTGGTGAGTTATTTAAAAAATTTTCCTTCTCATTTCAATTCGAAATGTATTCTTTATTGCTACATTCAATGATAAGGAAGGAATTGCTATGATTTAGGGCACATTTTTGAAGAAGTCCTCCTCATACTTGCTAATTTCATGCAAATGTTTGATGCATGATAAGCACTTGTCCTTCCCCAATTCATGACCAATGAAGTTGGCTTTTTTTTTCACAATAACATCTTAATTTTAGGGTCTATATAACTCTGTAAACTTCCCTTAATCTGCAAATTTGAAATTCATTTTATTTGCAACATTTGCTTTGAAAGAGAAGTTTGGTTTTTTTTCCTTGCATCCAAGGAAGGTAAAATGATTAGTTTTCTCTTACTTGTTTGCATTTTTGTTTTGAGTTTGTATATGTCGTACCCTTTTCTTCTTCTCTCTTCTTTCTCTAAAGTTGCGTATGAGGATGTCATTTATCCTCATATGCAGTCGGAATTAAAAACCTCGTTCTTGATGATGACTTTCAAAAATACATGAAGGATGTAAGGTGCTGCCCGTATGCAAGATGTAATAAAAGACCACCTACATGCTTATATGTCAAAGAGGAAAGACATGTGATGAGACATAAACGTCTCATTTACGAGTAAAAAAAAAGGAGATTCTCAAATGTGCAAGATCTTTCCCAAAAGGCAACACGAGTTCCTCCCATAAAGAGAAAATGCCAAGGAATGTGATTTTCCTCTAGTATGTAAAATGTGATGAAAACCCACCTTTTCCACATTTACGTGTTAAAAGACAAAAGTAAACCACCAATGTGCAAAGTACCTGAAAAGCCCACTTTTTGACTTTAGCTCAATATGCCTTTGTTTCCAAAAGTCCACCACGCATATGGCATATCCATCCATAAAAAATACCTTTCCCATCTCATTGTTTCATGTTTAGACTTGCTGTCCAAGATGTGTAAAGGGTTCCAAAAAGCTCACCTTCATGCTTTTTCATGGCTTTTTATGAGCTGCGAGTGATTCTAAAAAAACCCCACCTTGCATATTGAACATTTTATCATGCGTATATGCGTCAATGTTTTCATTTTATCAAAACTCCAAGCTTGCTGCCCACATACATATGATGCCTCCAGAATACTAAGTTCTTCCCAAAATGTGCACTTACATCTGAAAACCCACCTTCATGCATGACTTTTGTGAAATGCAAGTGTTTCCAAAAAATTCCTCCTTGAACATTTGCTGATATATATGTGTGTGTGTGTGTGTGTGTGTGTGTGTGTGTGTGTGTGTGTGTGTTATGGATTGAAAACCCCACTTCTTCCATAATGTTCATACTACATAACAAAGAAGGATTTCAACTTTCAAGTATGCAGAACGGTACAAAAAGTCCACCTTTTTGTGTCCTTAAATGAGATGCACGTTCTTCTCCTCAAATAATGAAGAGTCGTGTTGCAAGAAGAAAAGTACTTCCAATACGGTTGTAAGTTGAAGAAATATCTTCTCATGTTCTTCCCATGGCACACGGATACAAAGCAAGAAGCAATCATATGATGGAGCCAGACAAGGAGGTGGAAAGTATGAAATGATTCCAGGCATAGAATGCTTTCAAAACTGAAATAGAGAGAAACAAAGATGCTTCCCAACAATCACCACTATGATGCAGAGTGGTATGCAGTTTAATGTTCCGGTTTGAGATGTTTTCACCAAATCATAACACATCAGTCATCAGACATCCTGTAGCAACATGAAGACCAAAAAGGATGATGCAAATAGATGGTGTCTTGTCAGACATTTAGATGCTTTCGTTATGCATTTTGTAAAAGTGTAGAATCTTTGACAGATTACACAAAAACATGTAATTGCATGTGATAGTATCACGTGAAAAGTAGTCCCATGTAATCATGCTCAAGGTACATTAAGTCCTGAAGCATTCAATAGTTCAAAGTTTGTTAGTTAGTTAGAGATAAGGATTGAATAAATCAAAGTGGTTAAGGGTTTCCCCTTTCTTCTCCACTTTTCTCTCTCCTCTTTTCCTATATAAAGGATAGAGCTCATTGTAATTCATGATCTTTTGTTTTGTGCAAATAAACTATAGGCAAAACTTTTGAGTTCTGAAAACTTTGTGTTTCATTGTAAGAGAGTTAAGCATTTGAATAAAGGAATAAAGATTGACAGACTTTGTGTTGTCATCTTGAAAATCAATGAATGTATTTTTATGTTGCACTTGTTGATCCTTGTTCAAATTAAAATAGTTTCTTTGTTTAAATCATTGGAGCATCTTTAATTCAAGTTTTCTTAAGACTTTGTGCTTCAGGGAATTGGGATTACTATAGAAACTAGTGGCTGATACACTCCAAGGACTGAAGACTTTGAGCTTCAGTATTGGACAATTGATTTGATTACTTATTCGAGGTGAGGACAAGAGACTTTGAGCTCATTGTATCACTTCATCTTTAGATAAATCAACTGCTGCCTCGTTTGATTGTTCTTACGTCAATCATCGAGTCACCGGTATTACTGTTGCAAGGTGAATTGTATGTGTTACAGTTTAGTTCTACTTGAAGCCACTTGCGGTAAGAAGGGAGACTCCCCTATTGCTGAGAGGAGAGAGAAATCTCACATACTGCTGCCTAAAACACACGTTTTGCAAGTTGTAGTCTTAGTGACTTGCAAAATATTTAGCCAGCACCTTATTGAATGACTTTTGGGCCCCATTTTCTTGTAGATGATATAATGTACTCTTACTATAGTTGATCATAAATGTTTCCAATTTTTCTTTAATCTTTTGATTAACAAATTGTCCCTTTAATCACTTATAAATGTTTAATGAAAATCTAAATCTTGTAATTACTTTTTGTCATGCCCCAAAATCTGGGCACTTTAACCTTAGTCTAAAGAGCATAATTTTTCATTCAAACATGTTATATTAACTATGGAAGATGAAGTCATTTCTTTCCTTATATGCCTTTGAAAATTTTACAAATTTAAAACAATTGAAAGTTTGTAATATATATATTTTAACAACAACATTTAAAGTTGAAAACCTTAAGATTTCAATCCCTCTTTAAACCTGATAAGCAACATCATTCTAACTGGAAAATAATTTAGCCATCCATATAATTTAAACAACATAGATAAAAAAATCTCTCTTTTTTATTCACATAAATACCTCTCTATAACATAATAGATTTATAACTTACAAAAATAGGAATACTTTTACACAAAGCCCTCTGACTCAAAACAACTTTACAAGACTTCATAATAAACATTTTTTGCTTAAAAAAAAGCTCTTTAAAAGGATGGATCACAAGACCACCAGATGTGGTTTCCCATAAGAACATCAATACAAGCCTTCCAAAAGCTTCAAACTGAACCTGCATAGAAATCTTCGGTTGACCATGGAGGCTCACCTCCCAACCTAGGCCTTTGCAAGGCCACCCCCGAGCTAGGGGATCCAGAAATGAATGG
>MU225975.1:1024600-1041527 GCA_018584345.1 Thuja plicata | reverse complement strand
CGGAACATGAACATTCAACATTTCATAGACTATACATTCATTTAGGTAGACTTCAAGGAAGTCAAGGATAAAATATCTTAATGCATTGGCCATGATCATACTAACTATTGTAGATATATCATTTAGTCCAAATAACATAAATTATTTACGTGTAAGATCTCCCTGTGTTCGAATAAATAATTTTAGGTTGATCTTATTCTATGATTTTACCTCATAGTATCCTAAAATATTATCTATAAATGAATACACTTCTCTATCAACAACATATTGACCGTTCTATTGTGAAAACTGTTGGAAAGGGGTCGTGAATACAAGATTTATTTAGTTCTTTTAAATATGCACATATCCTTATCATGTCTCTAGAATTTTTGTTCTATAAAATCATTAGGCTAACACATATTGTGTTCTCTACTAGTTTTATCACACCTCTAACTAACATCTTCTATTTTTCCTTTACTTTTTGAGACTAGGATTAAGTCTATACGATATTTGTTTATGTAATTTAGCGTTGAATTTTAGTTGGTCTTCATTGCCTTAACTTCTTATTTGATTCCTTATAAGTTTGTAAAGACTATTGGAATAAATTCTTGTATCCTTCGATAGTTTTACAATCTTCAATATTCTTTCTTCTCCCCATTAATCTATTTTTCTTGCTAATTTCGGTGGACCATTCTTAGCCACACTCTCCTCTTTATTTTTGAAGGGTTGATAGAGGTATTACTTTATACGTAATTTTTTTTCTACTATTTCCCTTTTATCTTCACCTATTTGTAAATCTAGGTTTTTCAAAATTTTATTCTTTTTCGAAAGATGATTACTTCTTTTCTTGGTTAAAACCACATTTTTTGTTATACCATGCAGTGTTACTCTAGGAGTGAGTGTAGGTAAAGATGTTCCCTTGTAATCAAGAAAGCAAATGACGCCTTCTTTATAGAAGGTGTCACTTAAGGAATAAAAAGTTTATTAGTGATATAATGCAATATATATATGAGCTACAAAAAAAAAGATTTAAATGATGATTAAATGTCACCACAACATTAAAAGAATTTTCAAAGGTTTCATCTAGGAAGATTTCTCCACATAATGGATAATTAGTATTACAAACAAATTTGAAAAGGAGTAATCTAACCCTTCTTCCTCGAAGAGGTGAAACTAATCAACATATTAATCTTATTGATCAAAACCCACAATAATAGATCTTATTGAGCTACAAGAAAAATATTTAAAATGATGATTAAATGTCATCACCAATAAAAGAATTTTCAGAGGTTTCATCTAGGAAGTCTTCTCTACATAATAGATAATTAGTATTACAAACAAACTTGAAAATGAATAGTCTAATCCTTCTTATTCAAAGAGGTGAAACTAAACAAAATATCAATCTGATGATCAAAATTCACAATAAAATATCCAATATCAAAATTTCATAATAATGGTTGAACAATTACTTCCTCTCAATATGATTGTGTGAATTTTTTAACATAATTGTTATTGTTAATGATTGAACCATGTGAACAACCCCGTGCCCAATAGGCCATGTCTATGAGACAGAACAATTAAATGTGACTGATTGTTTGGATTTATTAATTAAATTAAAAATCACAAACACTTTTGTCAATGATTTTTAATTTAATTAATAATTCCAAACAAACAGTCACATGAGTGCAACTGTTCTGCGGGGTATCCATTTTCTGCCCAATAAACACATTAATGCAAAACAGTTGTCATCTTACAAATGTTATAATATATTTCCTTTCATTTGCTAATAAATAGTTGCAGTGACACATGTTTTTATATTAATTTTTCATATTAATCAATACAGACCCAAAAACCCATTGTGAATAAAGAAATTCACACGGGTTATTAAAAATGTTGCAAATTTAGAATCTCTCCAATCGAGGGAAACTTATAATGGACGTGACATCTCCCACAAGCAGCGACCACCTCCTTCGACGACATCTCCTTTCTAAAATTTACAGTCAACCCAACTCCCTATACACGGGAAAGCAGTCTGTTTTTTTAATCTTTTGTCCAATGATATCAGCGCGTTCTTCATACAAATACTTTTTTTAACGTTTACAATTGGCACTCATAGAAGCTTCCGACACATACAAATAAGTAAAACGTTGTATATGGGTAGGCCAGGGCCATGATGAATAACAAGAACAAAGAAGTTGAAATGCCCAATGCAACTGAATCTGCATCTCCGTTACACAGAGGTATGAGTATATGTTTGTATGATGTTCTCCTGTAAATTAAATGTTGTGCCTTGTGCGGATTGTAAAGTAGGTCAACCAACTTTCTGTAATTTATCTGACTGATCTTACTGTGCTTGATTAGATCTTCATAAGTTTTTAAAGTTTTTTGGGTATGTTTCGTATGGGAAAAAAATTTAGAACATATATGAAGCTTTGAGATTTGTCTTTAGTTGGGCGGATTGTGGATCGGTATGGATTATTTCTTTTTTGTTTTTATTGCCCTTAGATGGTTTTATCGTATAATCAATTATCTGTACTCCCCTTTTTTTACTGTTAAGGTTCAGGTTAATATGGATATCCATCAATGAGCTGGCTTTGGTTGGCGACTCTCTCATAGTTTGGGATAGGTGTCCATAATCTTTTCACTTCACTGTTTTTGTCATTTATGCACTTGCTCGGTACACAATGCAATATATTGCAAAACAATAATATGCCATGAAAGCATGAAATCAAAACAAAAGAAATACACTCAAGGAACAAGATGATACTGCAAAGAGAAGATATGTGAAACTACAACATTCTGGCTTTTTACACATGGAAGACAATTCCTTTAACTATATTTAGTAGGACATTGAAAGTTAAAAAAAATACAAATTGAAAAAATTGCCCAGTAATCTGAAAATCTATGTGACAAACGCTACCCAAGGAACTTGAGAGAATAATCTGTTGCTGCATGAAAGCACAAAATTTCGGTTTGTCGAGAAGTTCGTTTAGGTTATTAAGTTTGCAAACTTTTGGCCTTTCAACTTAAACTTTGCCTACGATGGAACACCCTTTATATATATTGTACACATCATAATCTTTCTGATACCTTAATCGTTTTAAATTCTGATCAACAGTGGAGGAACTGCACCACCGGCAAGATGATCTATGAGTTTTTTGGTATTTTATCAGAAATCATCCCAAGTTGCTGCCTCAATAAATGGATACTTCTTCTGATCAACTATTCTTTCTTTTACAATAAAGAGCATAAGAATTACATCAAACGAATAACAGAGTCACAATGGAAATCCTTTTATGTAAAGATTAGAAAGGCTAAAATCTGAACATTTGTCCTAAAAGACAGAGTCAAGATGTTTTCAATAACAAGCGATTTTGGTTTCAATATTCGTAGTTAAGTATTGCTAAAAAATATTCAAATATGTTAAAAATACAAAAAATTGTGGAACTCTCTTTATAGAGTTTTGTCTTGTATTTTGAATTGAACGAACAACTAGCAGACAGCCTTATTGTATGGCATCCACACATCTCTTTTCAAACATTTTTATTTATGTTTTAACTGTCTTTTACCTTTGGGTTACATAATTTTGGATGTTTTGAGCTTGGTATGAGATTTGTGAGTTTAAGTTAGGTCAAAGTAGTTATAATCTCTATAACACATTTTAGGTACGCTTTGCTGGTAAACCATTGCTGTTTGGGTACACTGCTTGGCACATTTCTCAAATCTAGTCATGCAATTCAATAAGATGATTTTTAATAGGAAAAATTAACAATGAATAAAACACCAGCAATCCGAAAATGGAAAACAATATTTCTTCTGTTTGCCATCTATATTCTTAAATATCAAATTGTTAAGTTTTCCCCTTTCTTGACCTAAGCAAGTGAATTACATTTTCACTATACCCAAACTCTGCCATTACTGTGTAAGTATTGTGCTAATATGGGCTAGATGTCTAGAAGAAAAACTACAAAAACAGTAAGGAAAGCCTCATTTTAGTACCGTGTAAAGTTTATAAACACGGTTTAATTGACTGGGTCTCTCACAATTTTTTAATGGATATTGATTTTGAAGAAACATCCTGCTTCTATATCAGCACGTGCTTCTACACTGTCCTCCAATTGGTCTTTGAAATGTGTTCAGCTCCATATTCTACATTATTCAGGGCGCACCAAAGAAATAGGCATGTAACTTTACTTTTTGAAACTCTTATTTCAGGCTTCCTTTTGTTACCTTCAAATTTACAAACCTGTCAGTGTTCTTCCAAAACAAGTGTGCAATACCCTGAAAATGCTTGTCGAAGATGAGAACCAGATTTTCAGCTTAACCTTTGTTTGATGAAACTCATCTCATCAGGTAAAGCATATTTGATGAGAACCAAATTTTCAGCTTAATCTTTGTTTGATGAAACTCGTCTCATCAAGTAAAAATATGCTTAAGCATGCCCTTGATAATTTTTCCACATCATTATTCGAGATGTGTAGCATAGAGTGTGTAATCACGCTGAAATGTCAATTGTTGCCACTATCATATAGCTCTGTCAACATTACAAAAATAATAAATACTGTAACTATCAACTTTGACAAACAAAATTCTATGTTTGTACCTGAAATTGGTTGTGACTAAACGTGCACTTTTGTTCTTGTTTCATACCCTCATTTGATCCCCAAAACTCCTTTCAAATCTCTGATTTTCTACAGATCCATGTTGAAATCCTCAGCAATCTCATCTCAGGACTGATCCCTATGAAATCATATCCTATCATGCAATCACAAAAAGTACTTAAGCTAAATTTAGACTCCCTTGACCAAAGCATTGCTTTCCTTCACGGCATGCAAGATTTCCAGGCTTATCTGTAGAGATGCTTTTTTGTTCCTTTAATTTTTTTTTTTAATGTTTTTCTTTTTGTCTTGATTCATAATTTTCTTCACTAACACAGATCTTATGCTAGGTAATAATTGAAGACAAAATGCTATGCTGTAACTACACTCAAAAGTTTCAAGACATTGGATTGGGAACACAATCGCTTAGCATTTTCTAGAGCAGCATTTGGAATATATGGAAACCATATGCTGGAAAATCTCAACCTAGAAATGGTCGTGCCTCTGTTCTTCCTTTTCAATACTTCAACTAGCAATGCAAGAGGGATAATGACTCCCAAAATGGGGGAGTTGGATTATTTTGGGCTCACAATAGTAATCTTACAACATCCCACTACACTCTAATCTTGAAATACAGACTACTATTATCTATGCTTTGCGTACACTCTCATACAATTGCTGTAAAATCCTTAAGATCAAGTATGAACCGAATACATGAATGTCTAAATGCTGAACAGCTGAAACAGTTGCAATTTTTGTTTGACATTCAATGGGAAGATAAAGTGAACTGATTAGGTGACGTGTCACTAATACTGGCATGCCCAGGAAACTCAGAGTCCAGTTGGATCAGGTTTTCCTTAGTGGACCAACTATGGGTTCTGAAAAGACAATCTTTGCTCATCATCTTTCATTTTTTTATTAGCTAAAATTGCTGCTCCATTGCAGTGTTTTCAATGCTTATAGGTCTTACTGTTGACCTTTTTTCATCTCTTAAAATTGAATGATCTATTTCACGTCACACCTCCCCAAGTGGGGATTTTTTGGTCCCTGAAAAATTACTTAGTGAAGAGTTTTTGCTTGGATACCATCAAGTGTGCTAGGTAGTTGCCGCTTTAGATGAGCGCTAGTGTTCCTGCTCTTCCCTTAACATAACTTTATGACCTTTTTCTGAAGAGCTGTGTCCTCTAATTGTTCTTGATCGTCTGATACGAATTCTTCAGTGGAAGGTGGTACTTGCCCCTCATTTTCCTCATCCAACACACAAGGTTCATAGAGGCACAAGTTCTCTTCATTAACAGCTAAATATATCTTCATGCAAAAAAGCTATTTAAGTTTGAAAGCAATGTTTCTGATCTGATCTATGATCTCAAAGGGTCCATATATCAAAAGATTCAACTTTCTTGTTTGGTCCTGGAACCCAACTTTTCTCTGTTAAAGCCATACCGGCCATACCTTGTCCCCAGTTTGGAAATCATTTGCTTTTCTGTGCTGGCCATGGTATCCTGTGTAGTTGATTGTTTAGTCACTTGCACTTTTTTGTTTGATCATCTCAGTTGATTAGCCAGCCCTTGTTTTTCGATCGTTCTGTACTTCCAGGTTACCCTATTTCACCATCCTCTGATACTGAGATATTCATGCAATACAAATAAAATTCCTACATAAAGAATAATATCCTAGTCAGCATACAAATTAAAAAGTTAGGGTACCATTTATTAAAAAAAAATGTTGGGACAACGACATCATTGATTGCAGAACTAGGTCTTCTCCTATGAAGATCTGATTCACTTTTATACAGAACTCAATACTACAAAATTCCTCCAGTTCTACACACAAGGCTGGATGAGACATCATATGTAATGATCCTAACTGATAATTTGAAACAAGGACTGCGAAGAATTCTGATACTTTTCTAACTTTTGCAGATTAATAAGTGTAACTACCTCTTTGTTTAACTTTCCCAGTATATGAAGGGAGGAGCAATAATATTAAGAACTATGCCACTAAATTCGGATGTTATTCAACAAATGATCAAGCCAGCATTTTTATAAACTGCAATTACAATACTAACATTGTTTTCTTCAAATTAAATACCAGAAGGAATCCCACGTAAAACTGTGCACCTGATATTTAAACGTCTGGAATAAGCTTGATGCAATATGGCACTGATGGACTTGCTGGGGCAAATCAACTACCTCTGGATCAGTACGGAAGAGAGGAGCGTGTGATTGGCCGACTTATCTCTGCTGGCAGATATACGTATTTACGTTGAACCGGCCTTTCCTTAAGCCTGTGCATGGTGCTTCCCAGCCATCAACTGCGGGTGATACTAAACTCAACCCGTGCTACCTCCTACTAGGGGTTCACAACACCCAAACACTGCTGCGCACTGTGTGCTGGCTATTAACACCACAGTGCCTATCCCACCTTGACCATTCCAGTCAGGTTTAAGAAACCGTCGACTCCCTGGATGTCTGCTAACGCTGGTCTACACCAGTCGCGTTTCCCTTTAAAAAAACGTACTACCAGACCCACACCAAAGCCGTGCCACTCTTCTTCACCGGTCCCGACTGCCACTGCGGTTACCCCTCAATGAGACTGATGCTCGATGTTAATGGGACTGCTGTCGGCTCTCTAGTGCGTTGGGAGAATGTAACGCAGCCACCACTAATACTATCCTTAAATACTCCCGCGGCTCACTCCATGCTACAGCCGCACTGCTAAATCGTTGTCTGGTTTCGCTTTACGCCCGACACCAGGCATAGGAAGAACTACCTAGTACCGATAATTAGTGTGTCACTGTCCACGATATGCTGGGCTTCAATTCGAGCTGAAGGCTAAACTTGGGGTGAAACCAATTTTACTGTTTACTGAATGTGACATTAAAATGGAGAAACATTAATGCTTGATTCCTTATCTTACTCGCTGAACTCCATTTGTGAAACCTATGTGATTCCACCTTAATAAGAAAGTCAGGGCTACGTACAACCTTCCAGATATTTTCTCAAGGGTTTGCGTCCTCAAGAAAGATATAACCAGTCACGTGTGCAACCAGAATTTTATATTCCTGTTTATAATATTTTCCATGGTGCTTTTCCCAAGGATGATCTCTTTCTTTTATAACCTCGAAGTGAGGGAAAGCAATGCTTTTTAAGAGATGTGGGATAAAAGGTTTCATAAAGTGACTTTAAGTCACTTAAGTCACTTTTATAATATAAAGTACATAAAGTGACTTTATAATACCTTATCATAAAGTAAAGTAACTTTTCTTTTATAAAGTGAACCCAGGAATAAAAGCTCGCCCATTAAAGCCTGTGACTGGCTGACATCCTCTGACAGAGCCATTAGCCTACCCGGATGGGGGAGATAGACTAATCTGGCGCCCTACGGGCCTACTGCGGGATTGGGGACATTACATCATAAGTTGCGCAAGTGTCATGATATAATGATGTCCAATGTATTTCTGATGCAGCCAGTCAGGCAAAATGTCTATGGTGCAGAGCTATCAACCTAAGTAAAGTATCTTGCAAATGAGTCTTATAATAGATATGGAAATAATAGTCTGAACAAACACACTTAAAATTGGAACTTGCTTTTCAAAAAGATAGTCGGACCTATAATTTTTATTACAAGGGCGGAGTGTTCAACTAAATTAACTACCAGTATTACTATTAACCATATAGTATATGCACATGTTCTCATCGAAATGATCTCCCATATGAATCCTAACCAGCTGAAGGCTTATCTTGTCATTCTCGCGAAGACATCTCAATCCACCAAAATCATCTGGCTGTTTGATCTGTTTATATTGGGCCTTCTTTCAGAGGAACTCATTTATGATTATTAGTTGATGAGCCAAGCTCACAAAACTTTTTAAGACATAGAAATCACTCCCGAGTGGAATGGGGGAGAAGGTTCCCTCCAAGTACTGCCTAATTTTTCATTTCTGTCTACGTAGGATCAAGATTTAATGGGCATTTACTACTTCATCCGATCTTGAACTACATTTTTGCCTTTTGGAAGGTACCCAAATTGCACTGCATACTCAATGGCTGAATGATTGAATTGCAGCTCATATAGTGTAATGTTCCCTTTTTAAGATAACTGGGAATTATGGGACAATTACTTGAATTCCTTAGAACTGCAATTTCTAATTTAGCTATGAACTTGTGTAATTGACAATACAAGAACAGATATGTATTAAATGACAATAATCAATGCCACTTGCTATCTCAGATTCGTACAGTTAAAGATATGCTTAAGTGAATTGATAGAATTTGCACTAAATGCACAGAGCTTCTGCTATAATAATGATATCAAAATAGATTTACAGGATGATCTTATTATATTTCTGTTTCTGATATAATTCCTTGAATATCTGCAATGATATGTAAATTGATATTGCTTATAGCAATATTGTAAACACGTAATACATGCAATGGCTGAGAGTACTATCGCTGACAGCCATTAGTTGCTGTCTCTGATCTATAAATGTGCTCTTGCAACAATAATAATGCTGTGTCTGATGATGATCTATCAATCAATTCATGCAATAGTTATGGATGCCATCTCTGATTAATACTCTATATGTGTGCACCAGGTATGCCTGATTGGCAGTTTTCTCTAAACAGAGCAGATCTAATATAAATAAATAAAGATAATGTATTCCTTTCTTTTTTGAATAAATGAGGAAGAGTGCCTCTTTATATCTTGTTGCTGGGTTGAAAAGTCATGTGTATAGGGCATGACTCGTGTCCCTTCATTAGCAACCCTCTTCCTAACAATTCCTAATCGTTGGTTATGTTATCTTTACTGATTAGTCTCTTGCATAGAGAGTTATCATCCCCTCTCATTATGGACGTTACTAGTAATAATGTTTCGTCATAACTTAGTTCTAATCACTGTCCATCGATGCCTTGTTTATTAATTATCATTGGTTTGACTAATCATTGATTAGTCGGTGCTTTCCTTTATCGATATCTTGACAATTGTCGATATTTATCATGATTGCTAATAACTTAATTATCACAAACACTGATATATTGATAAGGATTCTGAATTGTCAATGATATGAATGTATCCTTAATCGCTGTTGTGGAAGACTCAATATTAGTCGCTACCTTCTCATACTCCTTATTTGCTAGTCTCCACCACAACACCTTAGTTGATTCCTCATGTATGCAATCACTGATGTGTTAAGGAAATCGTTTTCTCTTTGCTTGATAGTTCCGACTTTTCCTTGGGATAGAGCGTTGGTCATATGGAATGAAAGAATCATATTGCTTCTAGCCGCTGCAAGACTTCAGCCTCTTCCATATACATATCTTAATCGATGATTCTCTCCGATTCACTCATCCATTTCTTGCATTGATCTTTTAATAATTGAGATTATGTAGCTGTGATTTTGTTCTTATGAATAAGTTACAATATTTAATTAAAACTTATTAAATCTTTTATCGACCCTTAGGTTCCAAATCGGGGACATTACATATAGGAATTCTTTAAACTAAGTTGTTGCACTTTGCTCGTGTACTCTAGCCATGATTTAGATTGTCTTAGTCTTCTACTTATGGCCTTTTGTATTTGTACTTATTTTTTTGGATATCTAATTCACTGTCACAGATAGGCCAAAAGATGCATCAAACACATTAAACCGGACTTCAGTTGGTGCATTTGCTTCCAGTAGTAGTTCTGCTTTTATGTCTTCAGAGAGAATGAGACAAGAAGGCCAAGGAGATAGTGGATTAGCATTGACCAAAACCTTTGAATTCTCAGTGATGTCAGACATTTTAAATGTACTTATTGTACTTCTTGGTTTTGTTCTTGGGAATCTCATTGCAGTGAATTTGAAAACTGATTGTAATGGTTGAAATTTATTTTTTCTAGGATCCGAGCATAAAGAATCTAGCAGTGGAGATTTCAAAGGATCCGGCCTTTCATGACATGGCCCAGCAGTTCCAGGAGAGTGTGGAGGTTGATGGGCAGCGTACTGTGAACCAACTGGATCCTGAGAAATATGTGAAGAGCATGCAACAGGTTATGCGAAATCCACAGTTTGTGACAATGGCAGAGCTCCTTCAGGATGCCATGATGCAGGTATTCTTTTATACTTCAGGTAGCCTCTATAGAAGGATTAGTTTTTGAATTATTCTTTTGGTAAATGACGTATATTGTAATGTAGCTATGCAAAACAATTGTCCACAATTGTCCACCAAGATGGTCCTTTTCTTTTTTATAGGATCCAACAATGACAAACATGATCAAGAGCTTCTCAAGTTCTGCACAGAAAGAACAATTTGATGCAAAGTTAGCCCAAGTTGAGAATGATCCCATGTTGAAGCCTATTTTTGATGACATCATACAAAGTGGACCATCTGCTGTCATGAAGTAAAAATCAGTCCTGAAGATATCATCTCATGATCATTTTTGTATGCAATGTTCATTTGTAATCATATCAGATGCTGGTATTGTTTAACAAATAATGTTTCCTTTGATATGCCCATTTTTTCTACTTTTGTGACACACAATAATGCTGAATCTTATTTGGTAAGCTTCTTTGAGTGGAACAGGGAATAAAATGGCATCAATATTGGAGAGCAGTAGAATGTGCGATTGATAAAATGTAGATAAGAAGGATGTGTAGATTTCTATGCCGATCCTTCTTACGCATTGTTAATTATTCTTGTGTAGACATTTAAATGATCCAGTGGTGCTGAGTAAGCTTAGATATGCTTTCCACTTAGGCACACCATCAGCCACTTCAGTATCCAACCAGTCTGAAGATACGCAATCAGAGGAGTCTGATGCAGATAGTGAGACTAAACCAATCCTGAACATGTACCATGCTGCTAGTATTGGCGATCTCAAGGTTTTACATTGTCTTTCATAATGCTACTATAAGATACTGATCAATTAGTTTGTAAGAATGTCTGAACTACTTCACCTGATGTGAGCAATTTTTATTAGTTTGTCTCCCTAGAATGAAGATAGAAACTTGTATGCAGGGTCTTGAAAGGTTGCTAATGATGGGTGCAGACAAAGATCAGAAAGATTCCCGAGGACGGACACCATTGCATTTTGCCTGTGGGTATGGAAATGTAAGGAGTTGTCTTGTCTTTGTGTTTTCTGCCTATCAATCTTTATAAAAAAAAAAATAGGGGTAAACACTTTGACCTGGGGCTATGTAGCAGTGAGGTCCCCGAGGGACCTCATCTCCATTTAAAGATTCAACAATAGCACCTCAGCAGGGTTTGAACCTTGATGGTAAGGACAACAACAACACAACTTAGCCATCATAACATGCCAATGCCCGGCTTGCCTATCAATATTTTTTGTTGTATGTGCAAAAGTGACATTTCACATAAATGTAAGAACATCCATTCTTGAATGTAATTTTGGAGTTTGGACATTTTTTTCCATGATGCATATCAATATTAATTTTAGTGTATGCTAAGAAATATAATTCATAGTATGCAATGATAGTTTCAAATTAGAGTGGTAAGAAGCAACTAAGAAATGATTTTTCAAGATCGACTACCTTGGAAGAATGTATAATTTTATAATTGATGAATAATTGGCATATGAAGAAATTTTACTTGTGCGTGCATTAGAAACATGCACAAGTTTGTATGCATGATCATAGTTTGTAATGTCCTGTTTTGGGATTGCCCTAAATCTTGCCTTTCAGTCTGCTGTTACGATTTAGGCAGATCTGACTTCATGTTGATTCCCTCTTTGGATGCTGATCGCTGCCCTTTGGATGAATGCTTATGCTGATTGGATTGATGTATATGCTTGATTTTGTAATGATTACTTGATCTCCTTGATTGCTTTGAATGATTTCTCCTTTCAATGATTTTGTAATGGTCACCACCTTTCATTGAATTGAGTCACCACTTTTCATTGTTGCATTTACAAATATTATATTTTTCCCCAAATTGATCTCCCTTGGATGTCCTCAAATGAAACCTTCTCCCCTTTATATCTTCCATTGTGGGGGAGAGTCACACCTCTTCATCATGTCTGCCCTTTGCAACGGTCACAAACTTTCATAATTACCACTCTTTGGAAGAGTCACAACCCTTCATCATTGTTGCCCTTTGGAAGAGACAACTTTTCAGAACTCTTTTCCCTTTTATATCTTATGTTTGAGGGAATCACAACTCTTCATGGCGTTCCCCTTGACCTTTCATTAAACATAATTAACTTGTAATTATATTATATATATATTTTTTGGCTTAGTAAAACACAGCAGTACTGCGAGGAAATTACTATTAAAACTTAAATAGCATTACATATAGAAGTTTTTAGGGTCCAAGCCAAGCTCCAGGTTCATACCCATTGAAGCCAAAAAACAGTATAGTGGCAATTACTATTTCATGCCATTCTCCCACTATTTTGGGTTTCATGCAAACTACCAAAACGACTAATGGAGAGTCGAGACTAAAAAACCCCAGAATGTCAACATATTCACATCTATTGACATGGATTTCCTAAGACACTGATATATCATAATCTTGACATCAAGAGAAGTAGTGAGAACCAAAGGAGTCAAGAACTCATAGGAGCCATCCCTATTACCACCAAGGAAGGAGTAGTTTGAGGGTCATCATTCATGCGGCTTGAACTAGGGCGACCAACCTCCACATCCCTAACATTCCCACCCTCTTCAACAATATCAATGTCGAAGTCTTTGCCTTCATCTTCACTATCGAGCCCTTCCTCCCGTAGGTCGATCTTAAACTAGTCCCTACCTTCATTGACCTTCAAACCCAACCGTTTTTTCTAAGAATCACATGTTCTTGTGAATCTTTGGCATCCACAAACATCCCTGTGAGAATTGGCATCCTTCGGACATCATGACCCCCACGACGGACTGCAAAATAGTCCTTAGGAAAGGGGATGTGGAAATTCTAACCAATATTGGCCACTACTAAGTCCAACTCACCCAAGAAGGAACCCTGGAAGAGCTTTTGACACAATTGCACAGAGACTTCGATGACTTTCTTCATCATAGATGAATTGTTTTGAGTTGCCGTTTTTCACTTCATTATTCTTATTCCGTCGACTGTATTTTTTGTGGTATATGGTGACATGGCACTGTAATCTTGTTGTTTGGGCGTCGTGGATTCCTTGTGTTAATTTACGTCAGTTATGTTATTGATTGCCGCTAAAATAAGATGACTGGTACTGTCAATTACCTTATTGATTGCTGCTAATATTAGAGGATAGGTCATCGTGAGTTACGTTTTTGAGTGCCGTCAATGCTTGTAATTGCTGACCTCTTACATTCCTTTGTGAAGTTCACTTGATTAGAATAGAGACTATCTTCGGATGAGCAATAGAGAGATGACGAGATAGACTTTTGATATATGTTTTGTGTGCTTCAGATTTTGGATAGACGCCTTGATATATATTGTCTGGCAGAATCTTTAGTATATGAACAACACATATTTCATGTGTATGCATCTGCAGAGATAGTGTGCAGCTTCAACAAAAGAAAAGATATTATTTCATTTGTGACTATTGGGTATATTGTATATCAGCGTTTTAAGCTTTGTATCAGTTCTGCTCTTCATGTGTGATCTGTGTACGATCATCAGAGAGTGTATTTCATTTCTTTTGTTTAGCACTAGTGAGATACTTGAAGAACTATATATTTTGTATTTGCATAGCAAGTGATTGAACTTCATTATATGTTGATTGATTGTTAAGTGTCAACAATCAGAAGCTTAAGATCTCTGTATTTGTTTTGACATACAGTAAAGGATCTATTTTTCGGGTGTGGCTGGGCTTTTCCCTCGAGGAGTCTTTTCCTTGGGTAAATAATTGTGTCAATCTTCTATTTGTGTTCTTAGATATCTAATATTTGTGTTATTGCTATTCTGGTACATGAAAATTTATCAAAACTTACCTCCCACCAAATACTGTCAAAATTCCGCCTGTTGTCCTCAATTTTGCGTTCACAAAATTGGACAACCCTATGCAATTTTCTCATGGATTGGTAGGTGTTTCCTCTAAGTTTTGGTGTCCTAAATGATGTTTGTCTATGGCAATCAGTCATCCCTTGATATGACTTGGATTTTATGTCTTAAGAGCATTGATTTTTGAAGGTTCCCGTCAAGCTTATCACCTTATTGCTTGTTGAAACGAGTCTTTCTTCTTTGCCGACAAGCACTTGATTTTTGATAATATTCAAGTCTTTTCTTCGTTTTTCTTAGTTTTGCGTTTAGTTTTTAGTCTTGATTTTGCCCTAGGATTATAGCATTTTTTATTCTGCTCGTTTTGAGCTATCTTAGACGTCAGTTGGAGTTGTCTAGCTCAAGTTATTAAGGAATTAAGCGATTTGCTGGTGGGGTTTTTGGGCTTGACTGCATATTCTTATTCCTTAAATTAAAAATCCTATAAAAGTGGGCTTTTTATTTTTAATTGCACGAAATAAAAATGTCATTTATATGTGAAGAGGGTTTAGAACCTCATTTTCAAACTTCACATCATTTTGAGAAGTTTTGGATATAGTTTTTAATGTTTTATATGTAAAGATGGGGTTTTCCAGTCCTTTTGCATATTATATCATTAAAACTATAGTTGCATATAAATATATTATTATGAGACACTTTTTAATGCAATGAAGTGGGGTTTTTATTTAACATTGCATGTCATCCAAATCACTTTTAAAACTCCACTATCAATATATTTTAAGTCCCAAATGCATAAAGGTGGGCTTTTTAAATGCAAATACATATGTTAAGTAAAAAAAATATGCAAAAGCATATAACTTAACATGTGTAAGTGGGGTTTTGAGATGCATTTGCATGTGAGAAGTTCATTTTTAATAACTTAAAGGCATAGTGGCTATTTTGAGTCAAAATGCATGTGTTTTTTGACTTAGAAAAGCCCCTCATTATACTTGCATTCACACAAAAGAGTTTAGGTGGCGAATTTTGGATGAAATGCATATGCTTTAACTCTTAAAAACCCGTTATTAAGCCTTTTTGCATTAAAAGGTCTTGCGTGGCGATTTTGAGCTAATATGCTTTTGTTTTCAAGCCCAAAAAGCTCATTATTACTCATCTTGGACTTGTGTTTTGCTCTTTTAAAGCTGGGCGTTGATTTAGGGACTAAAAGCATATGTATATGGGTTCTAAAAACCCGTTTTTACTTCCTTCTCCATGTGTTTTCTCTCTCTATACCTAGGGCGGCGATTTTACATGCATTTTGCATGCTTCCAAGCACGTGCATACACTCAAAAACAGCCCGTCCAAAGGCATTTTTAAATACAAAAATGCTTCATTGAGGGGAGATTTGTGCATTTAATGTAATGAGCCTGACTGGCTTTGTCTATTGAAACCACTGAAATCTCTATTCCTTTCCTTCTAGGAAAAGATTTAATAAACTGGATATGTATTTCTATCAATTTAATTTGTAGTTTTTGAAGTAACACAATGCATATGCTGATAGTATAATACGAAATTGATAATAATACCTGAATTTCAGAATCCGTTCCTTATTTAATTTGCTAGAAACATTACAATTTGTCTAGCATTGGATTCTTATTTGCTAATTAGAAAAAAAAACATTAAAGGAACCTGATATCTCGCCGCAGCCTCCAAGTGATTCCTTGGCGTGAATGCCAATTGCTGCTATCTCCTACGCGGCTCATTGCAATGGTCACACGATAGTCGCTAATGGACGTGCCCGCAGCTACCCTATGCGCAACCAACTTCAACACGCACTGCGATTACCTCCTATGCTGGCCATGCGCGGCTTCCAGCCACGTCCTCAGCCCTTCTGCTATCGCAGCAAGGTAGTCACGCGGCTCTTGAGTGGAGCCCGCATTTTCCAGCGCCTGCTATATGTACCACGCGGCTTAGTATATATGCTTACTGGCTGCGAATTCTAAAACTCTTCAGTGGTACAGTACTGCGAAGAAGATTCCACCTCTTCCACCCGCCCAATGAAACTACACTCAGCTCCAGTGTATTTCGTTGAACCAAAATGTCGATCTCTGAGAAGGCCTCAGTTCAAACGCAATCAGTATTTAGAATCTCTTCAATCGTATACAACAACACGATGAAGATGCAATTGATCATACAACAACTATCAATTGGTGATTAGTTTCAAGAAGAATCAGTCTTCTGTAAAACTAATTCAACCCTTTTAATTCAGCAAGGGCTCAGATAATGAGAGATAATTCTCCAGACCAAGTTTTAATAAAATATATTCAATGCCTAGCTTCGCAAATGAGCTTGTATTTATAATACCTTGGTTGCAATAGTTTCCAAAAACTATCATCAGTTAACCACTCATCAATATATCAACTTCTAAATCATTATAATAATAAAGAATTATTA
>MU225975.1:995188-1011553 GCA_018584345.1 Thuja plicata | reverse complement strand
GCGGAGGTCTGTTGTCCTTTTCTTTGGGAATAAGGGGTGGTTTGGACTGTGCATAATTCCTGGAGGAGGAGGAAGATGTTGACATGTCGCGTGCCTTCTTGATTGCCTCTGTGAGTGTGATGGGATTGAACCCCTTCATCCATCCTCTCAAAGGTTCTGCCAACCCATCCATGAATAGCACGACCAATCGTCTCTCCGAAATATCAGTTACCAGGACAGATAATCTTTGAAATTCTGTAATGAAATTGTCCACTATACCCGTTTGTTTCAGCTGAGCCAAATCTTTGAAATTAAGCTTTGGATCTCTTTCATCAAAACGATCCATTAATCTCTCAGTGAAATTAGCATAGGAGGTTATCTGATCATGACCCAGAGTGACCATGCCATGATGCCACCATTCGTGTGCTAACCCCTCCAGATGTAGGGCTGCAAATTTTATGGCTTTGTCCTCCGGCATAGGGTTGAGCTGAAAATAGGTGTCGGCCTTCTGCACCCAGGCCCTAGCTGTGGTGGAACCAGAACCATCGAAAGTTGATAAATTAACTTTACCGATCTTTCTCCTAAGGTTGTCGTTATAGTAGCCACCTCGATTGTTGCAGCCTGAATATCTCATTCTCAGATCTACATAATCCTTGTAGGTTATATCCCCTTCCAGATTTGCATTCCTCTAGTCCTCCCGAAGTTGATCTTGCATATCTTGGAATGTAGGTGGTTCTCTCTGTTGTTCTTCCGTTTGAGGAGGGAAGGTAGGCATGGACGGTCGAGAGCGTGTTGGTTCTAGGTTTTCCCTACTTGCAACAGAATTGTCACTTTGCACATTTTGCTCTGTGGATGCTTTGCCTTTAGCCAATTTTCGTAATGTCTCCTCCATGAGTCGCTGAGTGTCATTGATTTGCATTTGGTTTCTGGAGAGCTCTCTTAGCAATGCCATGAATTGAGCGGTGGGATCCTATTGATCTTCCATACTATCAGCCGAATGATATTTGTTTCTTCTCCTGGTATATACTTGCATTCAAACCCACAAGCTGACAGAATCACCAGCTTTGATACCACTGTAATGTTCCTAACCCCTGGCGGACCTCAATTGGCGTATTGGAGGTGCAGGCTGTACGGATGGAGGGATTGCACTGGCCATACGGTGGAGGTAGGTAGGCCGTATGGATGGAGGGAGGCAGGCCGTACGGATGGAGGAAGGCGGTTGTATAGACGGAGTTGCAGGCCGTACGGAGGAATGATGCAGGCCATACGAAGGGATGATGTAGGCTATACGAATGGATGATGCAGGCCGTACGGATGGAGTTGCAGGCCGTACGGAGTGGATGTCTTGGTATCACTGTAATGCAATTACTTAGCAATTCCAGGTGCACAGAACAATGAAGTACCGAATATGGAATAATTGCCAGAAGATTATATTAGGAATAATGAAGTACTTCGGATTTGCAAGATCCGATACAAGCAGAACAAACAGAGTAGGGTGAGGGTTGAATCCTTCCGAAACTACAACATGCCAAATAGGGAAGGTCTTTCACTTCCGAAGTGGCGCACACCAGAACTCCAACCGGAATTCGCAATAATAATAAAATATCCAAACTCAACCTGCCAAATACATCCTACACACCGGTCATAAATACCCATCAAACAAACTCCCGAGGTGTACAAATAAAGCCGACACGGCACACTAACACCTACGCTAAAATAAAAGATGGGTCCGGGATAAGCTAAATCGACCGGAACCCAAATACAAGTTTATTAAATTTATTTAATAACGGGGATATTACAACTATACTAGGTGACCAATGCTTGTGGAGGTCTAAAAAACAACAATCACACTAGAAAACTGTGCTATACTAGGTGACCAACACCTAAGAAGGCGTAAACAACAATGATCACACTAGTAAACCATGCTATACTAGGTGACCAATGCCTCAGGAAGTGTATAATATGTTCAATAAAGGATCAAGCTAGCAAGTTATGCTATGCTAGATCATCAAAACGAAAGTTAATCACTAGAGATAGATTGATAACCACACCTCAAGGGGTGTTAGGTAACACAACACCACCACTTTGGGGGCACATCAATAAATGGCTACAAGCGAAAAAGAGGCCTCATATGCCCCCCTTAAGATGTCAATATATTGTCATGTTGATATCTTAAGGAAGATAGAGATCCACTTCAAGGATAAAACATCTTCAACACCATGGAGATATCCTCAACAAAAAATGCATGCATTCCAAGCTAGGAAGAAGATCCTTAAAAAGATATAAATCTTCAAGTAAGAAAGAGATAATTGTAAAGATATATTGCAAAAGCTGGACAATTTGTATGTCAGATGCAATTCAAGGTTCACAAAATATACGAATTTCAATTCTGGTAGACACTTGACTTTACGAAAGATCTTAAAGTTAATGATGGTACGTCTTAGAGTGCTAATAGGAAATTATTTAATTTGGAGCATATGGATACTTGTCAATTTAGATCAACACCACAACAACATTGTGGCAGATGGAAAAATATTGGATGGGAATCTTTTGCAATTTTAATGTGAAAGACCTAGTGGGCTCAATATGCGAAGAACACAAATATTGAAAAGAATAGAATTATACGTTCGAAAAAAATACTATTAAGCCACCTTATTTTATCTCTGTATTGTTTGTCTCTCTCTCTTGTACGATTTTGTTTGTGAACCATATAATAAAACCCTTTCTTTGTTTTCACTGTACAACTTAGTCATTTTTTTATTGTACAAAATCATTTTTTAATCCCTTCAACATATGGCTCAAAGTTTTGCACCACTATATATCGTATGACCCTCACACACCATATGCGTCTCCTTCATCCATTGTCCTAGAATAATTATTCACTAGCTTGATGTATGCCCTATGGTATGACCTATTCATCATCTTGTATGGTTCTTGGTATGAATTATTCAAGGATATATTGTATGATCATCTTGCTTAGAACTTTGTTATATGTCTCATGCTCAACAAAGGGTTTCTCTTCATATAGTTTGTACCTCTATAATTCATTGCATAACCTATTGAAATGTAGTTTTGCCACAAACAAAATTGGGGTTGTTCTCAAAGTTTGATTGAAGTTGTTGGTTCTCCTCCAACTATGACTTGGCAGAAGTAGGGGATTTTTCATACAGGATGTTGAATTGGGAGAAAGTGCATTCTTGGAAAATAGGAAATATTTTCATGATTAGAATGATTTTGAAGTGCATACAAGACTATTTAGGTTTTAGTGGTTGATTGGGTATAGCATCCTTAGCCTCTAGGTGGAATCAGATGGGGTCCTTTGGCTGATTGGTCCCAAGAATTATTAATATATTGGCATACATTGGTTAAACACTCCAAAATATTTGTTTTTTGGGTTTACAAGCTTTGTTTTCTACCTCTTTAAAAATTATGAGCAATGATGTGTGCCATGAAGGTCTATGTGGTTTTGAAGGTCTTAAAGAAGACATTGCCCCCGGATCCCATGAGGGGCATTGCCCCTCAACCTTGTTGTGGGCATTGCCTCCAAATCCCCACCAAACTCATTTTATTTCCCAAGTGCTCTTTAAGTACAAGTTTGCAAACTATGCTTCCAAGTTTGCCTAAAAGTTTTCAACTACAACATTGTCATTAGTTTGGAAAATCTTCCTTGATCTTACTTAAAGACACTTTTTTCCTTTTTTTTTGTTGGGGGGGGGGGGGGGCTNCTTTTTTTTTGTTGGGGGGGGGGGGGAGCTTGAGGGTAGGATGATGCAATTTGCATACAATGCCTATTTTTATGCTTTGATAATGTGTTTTATCTGACTATGTATTAATTGTTTGTTGGCTTCAGATGGTGTTAAAAGTTAGTTGACAGTTGTGTTCCTCTTGCCAATAGGTCCTTAAAATAGATTTTTGTCAAGGAAAGAAGTCTGATCTAGTTGGATCGACTTTGATCCTTGGTTGACCATCTAGGATCTACTTCTATAATAACTTTTTGTGCAAATAATCACTCCTTTATCTGGTATGCATTAGTAATTCTGTTCACTATTTGAAGTATTCATTTTATTAAATAGGAGGGTAAATAGTACAAGCACGCATAGATGAATTTATGGGCTTAAGTAAAATATTGACACATTTTAACACTCAATGAAGTTAAACATTTAAATGCATGATTAAGAATCGAAGATCATTCATGTAATGCAAATGTTGAATACATGATTAAGTAATGTCTGACCTTATGTATGTGATTTTCTCAAATGTGTCTATAAATTAAATTTGCCTTTCTGTGCATCATTCCAACACTTTCCTTCATTTGTGTATGCATTTCATTGATTTCCATGCTTAATTTTCTATATAAGGTTGGATTAATTTTCAAGCAGTTTTATACGGGGACATGTCCCGGCCCCTGGACCCCTGCGTTCCCGAGACCAAGTACCACACGTCAGCTTTGGGAGAAAAATGCTTCAAAAATGAAGAATCCAAAGGTCACGCAAGAAGGCAAATGTGCTTGGCCCCTTGACCCCACCGGGGGCTGCCGCCCCCAGACCCCCACTTTCAAATTTAAAAACAAAAGAAGAAATTGAGGGGTAAATCACATCGAATCAAGTTGATGTTTTTATACCCACTTTATCGAGTTCCAATGATGAGTAGTGTGCCTTGAGGGATGATTAAAGGCTTCCCTTCACTACATTTTGACATTTGTACTTGTTTTGATATCATGCAACTCATTGTAATCATCTTTATGATATTTTTCAATTTTCAATTTTATTTAGTACTCTAATATTCTATTGATATTCAATGTTCATTGTTCAAGGTTCAAGTATCTGTATTTAGTATTTACAATTTTGCTATTTTACTTCTTATACATCTTTTCATAACTAGCATTTCAAGTACTATATGTATAGTATATAGTATATACAACACCGCCCCCACACTGCCCCCCCTGCCGCGGTCCCCCCTCCGTCCCCAAATTTAGGCCCTTTGTCCCCACTTCTCCAACAGGTGGTGGAACACTGTTTTCAAGTATTACAATTGATAAGTAGGAAGTCAATGGGTTTGACTCGAAAACTACAAAGTTGAATCCTGATAGCAATATCACAAGTATTGCAATCCTTTGCTATTGGACGACTGCACATTAATTTGAAGCTTATATGTTCCATACATTTGGGCCTAGGATGATTGTGTTGAGGATAAGACAACAAATTACCTAGTAACCTACTATGTTGTAATAAACCTGTAGCAGAATAGAATGCTGAAAGCCATTACACATTCATGAAAACAAAGAAATAGTAAACTTCTCTTCTATTCCCCATGAAAAGCTGTAGTAAATATATGTGCAACAAAACGACAGGCAATGTATGAAAATTCTCATGACCAAAGACAAAACATGAGAATCCTGTCTTATTAGTCTAGATAGAATGGAATTGCTATGGTGAACTTGAGGACATAGAAGAACCATAAGGGTCTCTTCCTCAAGGTCAAGTACACATATGTATAAAACTACAAGAAAAATCAAATACAAGACAAAACAGTCACATTGCCGATTCCAAACCCACCTCATTATATGTCTTTCACCTTCGCTCATTGCTTGTTTTAAGGTGGAGAAAGAAGTAGTTACCTATTGCCCTATTCTTCATAGATGTTTCATACAAAGGAACGGCTTAAGCTTCTGCAGGGTTCATTTGGATTAATTAGATCTTAATTTAGCAATATTTTTTTTTCAAGCTCAAAATGACAGGAAAAATAGTTAGAGCAGTGAAGCTAGGATTTATAAAGTCTTTGCAATATTTTAACTTCCTCTTGTTAGTAATGTCATTGTCATTCCATATCTTTTGTTTGAATTTCACATGTATGAAAGATTTGACTCAAATTAACATCATCAATTAGATTGTCATTTTATATTATCATTGTTTATTAGATTACCATTTTCAATAATCCAGTATCTAACCCAAGCTTCAATGTGTCTACTCCACCCCTTTTTCTAGTCTATTTTGGTTACTAATCATGTTCGAAGCACTAACAGGATTACTGCTGAGTAGCTTGGTTATATTCTTGGTGTCTAATTATGGATTTAGACTCCAAATTGCAACCTACATCAGTGCTACAGTTCAATTATACAATTTTTTCTATATTCTGTATTGTTCATAGTATCTTGTTACACAGATCAAATAAGGGCACAACACTTGGCAAGTGCTGGCTTTTCAAATATTTCAATGAGTTTTAAAATTTTAAGTCGTGAGTATTGTTTAGTGCAGTATCTCCATCTGGGTCAATACTATAGTTTATGAGCTATAAACCTTACAATGTCAAATTAATGTGCAGATGAATCAGTAGACTCTTAGTTTTCCTTGAAAATCACAGCCCAAATCTCTTTTGAAGTTCAATGAATGTTTTCAGTATTGAAATCATGCTTGTGTACTAAATCATGAATGCCATCTTGTTTACAGGCAGAATGTGTGGAAATGTTGCTCAAGTTTGGTGCCTCGGTGCATACTACTGAGAAAAACATCAATACTCCTCTGCATTATGCTTCTGCATATGGGCAATATGAATGTGCTGAGTTTCTTCTCAATGGTGGAGCTTCAATGTATGACACATGGGCCTTTCTTTTTATTCAGCAATGTAGTTTCTTTTTGAAATACTCCAGTTATATACATAAACATATGCTAAATGATCTGGTAAGCCCTTTATTTGTAATTACCTTCTCTTCCTCCACTATGATCATTTATAGTGGAAAGAATCTTACTTATTTTCTCCTTCGTCCAAACTTTAACAATCCTTGCAATAAGATTTAAACTGTTTCCTTCAATGATCAATGCCCTTTTCATTACAATATTACTATATACTATTATCTATAAGAACGTGGATAAATGTGGTTCTCATGTAAATGTCAATAAAACCTTGTTTTAGCTGTGATTTCATATGCTTTCATACATTGATTGCCACTCTATTAATTTTGCTGCTGCCCATGTGTTTATTTCTATAGTTTTCAAATGCTGTATCCTATTTTAAGTACTAAGAACAACACAGCTGAAGCTGTCCAATCTGAAAATTCTATTTTTTCTCAGTTTTTGAACAATTTTAACCTCTGTCCACTGCTAATATAACATTAGTGTACCCACTCATCCTTTTCATCTGGTATGGATGACAATATAGCAGTCGTCCTATCCATTCAAGGTAGTGACAATTGTACATAAAATTTAGACAGCAGATATATATCTGAGAACCAGAGAACTCCTTAAGAGAGTTTCCATGTGTATCTTAAGGAGAGAGCACTTTTCTAAATATGAAAAATCGATTGTTTAAGTGATATTGATCATATAACCTTTAGAAACAAAAGTTAAAATAATAAAAAAATGGACTACAAGGAAAAAAGCACAATACCAAGAGCTTGCACCTTTTTTCTTCTCGGAAATTGATAAATTTTAGCCAACGCATAAATTTTTGAAGCAATGGGAAGCAATCTATGTTACTGTCGGGATAAGTAGAACAAAAATTATCCAAAAACTGGACATAAAATAAATATATTTATATTAAAGTAATAAAAGCATAGGAGACAATCTTTTTGCAGAAACCAAGCCCAAGTCTAAAGAAATGGCCATCACGAGGCCATAAATATGGCTATGACATATTTGATAAGGATTAATCTATCCTCTAAGATTAAATGTAATAATATGTAGAATCTGTAATGTCCCCAAACAATCAACCTTATGTTATAGGCATTTTTCCTTGTGTATGCAAGTTGAAATGATATAAAAATTACCAAAGTAGATGCCAAATCCCTCCAAATAAATGCTGATCAGCAATCTACTTAACATCAACAACCCTGCAAAACCCTTATCAATTAAATATTCAATTATGAACAATGTATCCATAATCCAACAACGACCAACGCTCATATGATTTTGAAAACTCTCAAATGAAAAATTAACTAATTGTAACAACAGATTCAAATTATTTATGGGCTGATTTAAATATGAAACCCTTGTATACACCTCATTAATCATAAATAGCAGATGATACTGCAGCCAATAAATCAACATTAAATCACATAACTGCAGCAAATCACCACTCAGTAATTGTGGTGTCTAAATATATTGATTTATTTTAGCAAACCCACAAATCATAGCAACCAAAACCCTTATAAAATTATCTGAATTAGATCTGCAAGTTGGCACCCCAAAATATTTATTTAATATCAGAAAATTTCACAATTAATAGTCACAAAGTATGGTGGTACTGTTGGAAGATAGTGGCTAGGTTGTAGGTGGCGCAGCAGCCTTCGGACAATAAAACTGTTTCAAAAATTTGAAAACCTACATATATTAGCAGCAATAAGTCTAATTAGTAGATTTAGTATTGGAAATCTTTACAAATACAAACTACTACTTTTAACTGTATGATAGTTGGAAACATCTAACATGGCAGGCCCAAATGAGGCACAACTGGCAAGTGGTTGGAACAACAATGCTGGAAACCTTCAATAAATGTTTGCAAATCGTCATAATCAACAGCAATATCTGAAATGATGAAATCCCTTCAACATATGCAATTATATGGTGTGACTGACAATCAGAAATACTATTTTTTTGGCAGATCCAAATGAACTACAACAACAAAATGTTGTAAAACAATAACTAAGGTGCAAACACGATCCAAATGATGATAATAACCTCAAGTTGGATGCTGCAATAAGTATCCTCCAAATTATGAGAAATATGAATATTATGATGATATTGGTAGATTTTCTTGCAAATACTCTATCAATCCAATCCTTGATGATCAAATCTTCAACAAATCAACTTACATGTGATTCCCACATAGAATCTCTGTGAAGACCCCAAGTCCTCTCTAATGCTGAATTTCAGTTTGCAGTCACACCCTTGCTGATTGTTTTAGTTTTTTTTCTTAGTTACCGATGCGCTCCCTGCCAGCCCGGAGGCGGACGTGGAGGCGAGTGGAGCTCGATGATGGTGCCCTGTGGATGCTTCTCGGAAGCGCATCCTGGGTGTCCAGATGTTCATTTTAGTATTTTTGTATCATTTTTTTGCACTTGTATGCTTGATGTTCATTGTTTATTTCTAATTTAAATTTATTTAATTTCTTATTATAGCAACAAATTAGATTGTATTGTGCAAGAATGGCCACCACCGGTAGTCAAAGTTCAGTGGGAGGGCAAGGAACCGATGGGTTCAAAATTGATGTAGGATCTCCTTTATGGAGACATACCACAAGAATATCATAGGTTTTAGGAGGTGGCTCTTATCTTTGGAAGTGTAATTATTGTCAAAGTAACAAAGGAAAACCATTCAATAAGTCATATTTCCGGGTCAAACTTCATTTTATGGGCCTTGCCGGCCAAGGAATGGGAATGTCCAAAGGCAAAGATGAGAAGGGGATGTCTAATGCACATATTGCTTCATGTATAAAAGAACAAGAAGTTGATAAATTGGTTAAAAGATCCAAACAAAGTTCTTATCAACCTCCATCTGTAAAGAAAAAATGCAATTACCCACTGAACCAATTGTATCCTCCAAACATCCATTCTTGCAAGTACCTGTACCGGGAAGGAAGAGGAAGAAGTAGAAATTACCGCTCGCGAAAGAGGTCTATTGGACACCGCATTTAAAATGGAGGCAAGAGAGCTTGCTGATCAAGCCATTGCACATTGCCTCTATGCCAATGACCTTCCTTTCAACTTGGGGAGATCACCATATTGGAAGGAAATAGTGGCAGCCATCAATAAAGCACCGGCTGATTACACAAGTCTCGGGTATGAAAAGGTGTGTACCACTCTATTGCAAAAAGAGAAGACTTCTGTAGAGAGAGCTCTTCAACCAATTAGAAATTCTTAAAGAACTTCAGGTTTTTCTATTGTTTTTATGGATGGAAAGATACAAAAAACCGGCCATTGATTAATGTGATTGTAGTGTCCCCCAAAGGGGCAATGTTTTTGAAGGCAGCTGATTGTGAAGGGGAAGTGAAAGATTCACAGTTCATTTCTTGAATTCTCATTGAGGCCATAGAGATGGTGGGTAGTGAGAATGTGGTCCAAGTGATTACAGACAATGCCAAAAATTGTAGGGGTGCAAGTGCTTTGGTTGAGGGCCGGTATGACCATATTTTTTGGACACCATGCACTGTACACTCCCTCAACTTGGTCATGCAACAAATTGGCACTCAAATAGATTGGGTGAAGCAAATATACCAAGAGGGGGAGGAGATACAGATATTTGTGACGAACCATCGCATGTCACAATCGATATTCAGATCATTCTCCAAATTGGAGTTGAAGGTAAATTGTAATTACTAAATTAAATTTATTTATTTTAATTTGAATAAATTTTATGTCATGTTCAATTATCAAATTGTATATAACTTTGCTTAATATTTATTGACATATTGTTATTAACTTGCTTAGGTTGCCGAGACTCGATTTGCATCTCATACTATTATTATGAGACGACTTGTCAATGTGCAAGGGGCATTGAGCCAAATGGCCATTTCTAACCAATGGGGTATATGGAAGGCTTCAAATTCAGAGAGAGCCCAAAAGGTCAAGGCATTGGTCTTGGATGATAGTTGGTGGGCTTGTCTGCAATTTGTATTGGATTTCACCGAGCCTATCATGACTATGCTCCGATTTGCGGTCACAAATAAACCTTGTTTGGGGGATGTCTATGATGGCATGGACACAACGGTGGAGAAGGTAAAATTTGAAATACAAAAACATGAGAATGACTCCACAGAATGTGAAGCCTTATGCAATAAGGTGGAAACAATCATTCATCATCGTTGGGAAAAGATAGCTACCCCATTGCACCTCCTTGTATATGCCCTATCTCCGAGGCACTATAGCGATGAAATACTGTCTATGCCAAATAGACTAGCACCATATGCGGATGAAGAAGTTGCGAATGGGTCCCACAAAGCTTTTGCAAGACTCTTCCAAGATGATGAAATGCACAAAAAAGCTAGGCTAGAATTTGGCTTATTTGCCGGGAGCAAAACTTAGTCCAATTGCAATAAAGGACCAAAATGACATCAACATGGGAGCTATCACATGGTGCTACCTCTATGGTCAACCATTTAAGCATCTACTGTTAATGTTTTTCAGATTTATGCTAGGAATGTATCAATCTATAGAGATCTAACAAAACTAAGCATAGGATAAAAGAATGATTGAGAACAAGGAGAGATAATACCCGGATGATCTTCAAACCAGTGCCTTCAAACTCTCCAAGATGTGAATGTGCCAGGTTAGCCCGCCTAGGGCTTCCAAGATGCCACCAATCTGCACTTATCTTTGATCTTGGATCAGACTGTAATCTACTTAGATCTGCCTTGAAATCTGCTGTTGGATTGTTCCTTAAGAGTCAGATTTCGCACCACTAGATCTGGATTAATTCGATGGTCTAAATATCGAATATTTAGCCCATGAATATATAAGTGTGATATCAGATCTGAAGAAGCAACTCGCAGCTATTTCCCGATCTATGGATGTAATTCGCAGCTCTTCCCTTCTCTTAGATCTGCACCTAAGTATTGTCAGTTCAACTTCTATCTCTGCTGCCAATGAAGTCACAGATTTAGGATGCATTGCTGCTTCTTCTAACCTCTACTCTAAATCGCTCCAAGCAGTAAATCACAGCCTTTGCAATGAACAAGTCTATCTTGTTCTAATACAATTCGCTCCAGCACTAATGCATTCGCTCCAGCTCTAATGGATTCGCTCCAGCATATAAGGAATTTGATCCTTGAGGGGAGAGGATCACGTTATGTTTTTGGTGCCTCTCTCCTTTGGATTCGAACACCTTATATATGTGATGAATTCAGCTACAAGGAGGCCGACTTGGTCTTATAAAATCCATTCAAGTATTAAAGCCAAGAGGCCGACCTTGGGCCCTCAATTAATTCATTCAACATATATATATCGATTTTGGTGATAAACAATAAATAATAAATATCGCTAGTATTTATTATTATTATTTATCATATCGATTTATTGCTCAAGCAAGAGGATGTTTGCCGTAAAGGCCATAATATTAACATCTACAACCTCTTTCAATCAAGCTCCTCTCACAAGTAAGTTTTTTTTTTTTTTGTTTACCACTTGTATTCTACAATTTAGATCTTAACATTCTTTAATTTGCTTTTCATTTGTATGTTTAATTTTGTGAACACTGTCCAGGTTGCAAGTTCTGCTGCTGCTGAACGGAATTGGAATACATACTCCTTTATCCACTTAGTGAAGCGTAACCTGTTGGGCTCAAAAAAAGCTGAGGACTTGGTTTACATTCATACCAACTTGCGTCTTTTGTCACGTAAGGAGGAACACTACAAGGAAGGGGCAGCCAAGCTTTGGGATGCAGCCCCTGAGTGTGCCAACTTGGATGCAACGTTTCACAATCTTACTACAATCATAGATGATGATGATGATAACATCATGACACATGGTGCATCTAGCGCAAGTGGAACTGTTTTGGGTTCAAATGATACTGAACTTGCAGCAGTTGGAGATGACGAGGATGTGGATTTTCTTGAGAATCCTTATGATTCTGAATTTGATTAGTGAATCTTGAATCTTGATTGCTGAACATTGAATCATGAACTAAATTTTGATTTTGTAATTCAACTTCAAATTGCATTGGAATTGTGAACATAGACATATATGATATGGCTTATTAGTTATTGAACTTATTTCAATTTGAATATTTGTGAACTATCAAATATGAAATATCTTGATAAATGGCGAAGTATCATTATTCATACTATCAAATGATTTAATTTTGTATATTTCTTGCATTTCTTTGCATATATATATATATATATATATATATAAATGCATCCAAAACCCCCCAAAAAATTTCGCGCATCCAATTCTCGCACCCGCATCTACACCCGAATCGGTAACTTCGTTTTTTTTTGAGTTTTATAAATTTTTTGTAGTTCTTGATAGAAAAAGCAGATGCAAATACAAACATAGAAATTAAATGTAGGAAGGAATAATAACAAGCAACCTCATAAGATATATATTTTATTTATTTGAAACCCTTGAATACATATGCATACCCGAGAATGAAATGCTTAGTCTTTTTATGCTTCTACTGGTAAAAAGTGACTGTTGTAGGGTTCAATTCTCATCTAAAACTGAAAATAATTCCTTCAAAATGATGCCAATGACTTCTAAATGATCCCACAACCTTTCTAAAAATTTCTTGAAAAATATTTAGCCTTCCTTGACCAAAAATCGCCCTCAAACCCTAGGCACCTCCTTGCTGTGATGAATGATTGCTAAAAGAAGCCGTACGACCTGGAAATGAATCCTAGCAATCACCAATATGTAGTCGTACAAACCTTTAATTGAAACCTGCAAGCTGATTAATGTTTCTCTATAATTTCTTCTTCTAACTTGCACAATCTTGTCCTATGAATGAAGCCAACAGATAAGAAACTTCAGGTGAATATTTCACACCCTCAAATAGTTGTTGCAATGAAGTCTCCACGTTCTCCAATGCCAAAAGCTCTGAAATCTGTAGAAACCCTTATTCCTTCTTCCAAAGCCAAGTTCATGAAAACAAGTTTTATCAAATGCCAAGAATTCAATTTTCCCTTTGGAAGCCTTTATAATTCCTCGTGAAGTCGAATTTCCCCCCAAAAGCATTTTAATAACATTAAAAATGTTATTTCATTAAAACTTAGGGAAAACATTTATTATTTCATTAAAATTGGCATTCATAATTAATTCCTCAAATGGCCCCCCCTTTTAATGAGTTGACCCTCAATTATAAAGTTAAGTTATAACTTTATAATAAACTCTTTTAATAGTTTGATATCATTTTGGCCACTTAAATATTAATAACTCTCCAACTACTTATTATTTCACTCTGCCGTAAGAACTGGGAGTCAACATTGCCAATCCCCATCTGACCAAGTGCTCTGCTAAAAATTGAAAGGGTTCTTCTCAATCAACCCAATACTTACTATAAATAGTAATTATGAAGAACAGAGGCATAAAACTCACATAAATGCCAAATCTACAACCACTGAGCTTTGGAGAAGGCGAATATCTCATCTACTGACTAGGTATCTGCAACAAGATGACCCTCTATCCAATCCCATTAGCTTACGAGGGCCATTGATAGGCTAATCTTGCTGAATTGATGTCCCTAGTGAGAAGGGGACACCACAGTCCGCCCTTCTTGAAATTGCTTTTCCCCAAGCAATTTCAACTCAGGATGTTGCAAGATGTCCTCACTCTCCCAAGTGGCATCCTCTACCAACAAATCCTTACACTTAATCAGATACTCCCTGATGACTTGCCTCCGCAACTGTCTCTCTCTGACCTCCAGGATGGCCCTAGGTACTAAAACCAACTTCCCCTCATCATCCAGAGGTGGTAAAACTGCATAAGGAACAACATGGTGTCCTAACGCCTTCTTGAGGTGTGATACATGAAAAACATTATGTACTCTGCTATTCGCCGGTAAATTTAACTCATAAACCACCTCACCAACTCGTCTAACAATCCTAAAAGGACCATAATAACGTGGCTTGAGTTTCTCTACACCACTCTTCTTGAGAGTGGACTGGCGATATGGCTGTAGCATCAGATACACCATGTCCCCCACCTCAAAAGATTGTTCAACCCTCTTCTGATCGGCATATTGTTTCTGTTGGTTCTGTGCCTTCTGAATATTCTCCTTGAGGGCTCTCATAATGTCCTGGTTCTCCTGCAACAGATTCCCAACACTAGGCACTCTACTGTCACTCATCAGTAAGTCAAGGGAGCTAGGCGCCTCATATCCATACAACGCCATGAATGGTGTCAACTAAATCGACATATGGTGAGTAGTGTTATAACAATACTCATAGAGATAAATCCATTTTACCCAAGCCTTTTGTTGTCCAGCTATATAATTCTTGAGGTGTCCTTCCACGCATTTGTTTACAATTTTCGTCTGACCATTTGTCTGTGGGTGGTAACTAGTGCTCAAAGTAAGCTTGGTCCCACAAAGTCTGAATAACTCCTGCCAAAAATGACTCATGAACCGACTATCCCTGTCGCTGATAATACTTTGAGGTAAGCCATCTAGCCTAAATACCTGATGGAAGAACAACTCTGCAACTTGTGCAACTATATATGTAGTTGTGATCGACAAGAAATGGCCATACTGTAATGAGCCTAACTTGGCCTCATCCTTAAAACCATCAAATTTTACCAATTTTCGTACAAATCATACACTGGGCATTTTATCAAACAGTTGGCAGGCAAGCAATGTAATAACAATTCCCTTTTTTGCTATTAAAAAATTATTTAAAACTCTTGACAACTGTGACCATCAATATTCCTTTGTATTTTCAACACCAAGAATGCATACATGGAATTGGAAGAGTTCGATGTCTTTATCTGACTTCTGGATTATTACTAGTTTTGTTCAAGTAAACATTACAACAGCTAGCAGCATGATTTAATTAACAATTGGATATTTCATGATACACCCATACATTTACTTTCCCCTATGAAGCACTTGTATATTTTCATTGAAGGAAATACATTTAATAACAATGGACCCTGTTTATGCACCTTATAGAAGTTGGCCGCTGGTCTTTCTTCCCTTTTTCCACATGGTAGCAACTCCCAATGTCTAACGCCACTCACTTGGTGTGATTGATGGTTGGCTAATGCCCCTATACTCCAAGGCGACCTAGACAGCAGTGGCTGATGCCACTTGATCTCCTGCAACCAGTAGTTGCGGTTGCTACTGGATTCCTCCTTCTCAGTCAACCGCGTGAATGCTAAGCTGGCCGCATCACTCCTTGCCCGTGATCCGCAGCCCTAGGCGTTCAGCAATCACGCCACTATTTGTATATGTATAGTGCTGCGTAACAGTAGTTTCTAGCGGCAACAATGTTGCAGACTTCAACCTCTTCCCATCTACGGCCAGTATACAAATATCCAGCTTCAGCTTATTTCAAACAATAGAATGATAGGGCCTCTTGTGTAGGCTTCAGTTCAATATGCAATCCCTTCAGAAATCCCTTCTTCCAGCAACAGGCAGACAGTAGGAAAGAAGAACGAAATCGATTATACAACAACAATCGATCTAGATGCAATTGATCATACAACACTGATCAATCGATGATTAGCTCCAGCAGAATCAGTCTACTAGAAACTAATTTGACCCTTCAGCTAGGGCACAGAAAGTAGGAACAATTCCCAAGAACAAATTCAATAATCAATATTCGATAGATGATACCCAACTTCACAAATGAGCCTGTATTTATAACTCCTTGGTCTCCATAGTTTCCAAAAACCATCATCAGTTAACTACTCTTTATAATATAAACTTCCAAAACATTATAATAATAATAAAGTATTATTAT
>MU225975.1:960701-987462 GCA_018584345.1 Thuja plicata | reverse complement strand
CGAAGACTGATTCTTCTTGAGCTAATCTCTGATTGATCGCTGTTGTATGATCAATTCGTCTTCAATCGATTGCTGTTGTATAATCGATTGCATCTCCTTCGTGCTGTTGTATACGAATAGGAGAAGCTCTGAATTTTGAAAAGTTGTGAAAGGTGCAAGGTTAGTGTTCATCGAATTATCAATTCGATCTGAAGGGCTTCATCATTGAATGGGATATTATTAATCCAATGAGATAGAGTCAACTCTTATCATGGCTGGAAGGCGTTTATGCCAGTGGTGACGTCAATCAATGTGCTACGATTTATAGACTGGAACCAGCATTGACGTGTGTGGAAGGAGTGTGGCCCGCGTTAGGAAAAGAAGGAGCTTGCGCGGCTACTGGACAGGCTTATTAACCGTGGGAGGTGACGGTTCCCGTCCCCGTGGGTTTCCTAAGCTGAGCAAAGGGAGAAAGGGGCCACGTGCCTAGTGTTGCTGGTGACGGATAGTGACTCATCAGTCTGCCGCGTGGGAGATAGCAGTAGCTGGCTTTCATGCCAAGACTCACGTGAAGACTGCAGCAAGTATTACAGGTTCTCTTTATGTATTTGGGTTTTGTTCTTAAGACCAATAAATATGTATGCTGGAGCGTTGAACTATAGTTTGATTTAATAAATTGAAATCAGATTGAGTCGAATTTAGAATTGGGAGTGTATGAGATTGATGCAAAGGATAATAAATGACATTCCATGCTGGTTATCGCATTTACTACTCAAATGTTATTTAGTTTTCTTTTTTATTATTGTGACAACTACAATTCAAACTGATATCCTTAAAAATTCAAAGCACATAGAGAGATAAATATATTCTCAGAGCCCAGAGTAGTTATTACAGTTGATATTCAGTTTAAGAGCCAGTACCAGACTGCTTGCCAACTGTTTGACAAAATGTCAATCATATGATTTGCATAGAAATTGATGAAATTTAGATGGTTTAAAGATGAGGCCAAGTTAGGCTCTTCACAATTGAATCTTCTATTGCATTCATGAGTTGCCCACTCAACTCGCATGAACTAAAATATTCACTAATGTAGAAGAATGCTTATGCACTGGTCAAAGTAGTTAAATATTTCAGATTTTATATCTTGAACTCACATGTTGTTCTTGTTCCGGATATGACCGTCAAGTCCATTTTTGATGCAACAGGAGTTTGGAACAAAAAGAGGCAATTGGATTGCTAAGATCCAAGAGTACAATATTGAGATTTGGCCTACAAAGTTGGTTCATGGTAAAGGCCTTTGCCAGCTCATAGCTGAAAATAATCCAAATGAACGAGATGTTCATGAGGCACTACCCAAGGTTTTGTCTGTTAGCACGACTAATGAATGGTATTCTGACATTGCCTACTTTCTAACGTATGGTGAATGCCCAACACATTTGACTTACAAGGGAAGGAGTTTCAAGCTCAAAGCTGCACACTTTGTTCTTTGGGACAGCGGTTTGTACAAATGATGGTATATTCTTGCATTGTGTTGATATAGCACAAGTCAGTTTACTGGAATCTTTCCATGATTTGGCCTGTGGTGGACACTTTTCGGCACTAGTCACTACTCATAAGATTTTTCGAGAAAAGTACTACTGGCTAACTATCTTCTAGGATGCGTATAGTTGGGTGCGCAAATGTGATCGCTGCCAGCAATTTGTTGGAAAGCAAAAGTTTGCAGCATTACCTCTAAAACCTGTAGTGATCGAGGAGCCATTTCAGCAATGGGGACTTGATTTTATTGGTACAACAAATCCACAGTCTAGTGCGGGACATACTCATGTCTTGACTGCAACGAACTACTTCACTAAGTGGGTGGAAGCAATTCCAGTGAAGCATGCGACTTCATCAGCGGTGTGCTCATTTTTGAAGGAGAATATTATTTCTCGCTTCGGTGTGCTTAACAAGATTGTGACAGATAATGCTTTAGCCTTCTCTTCATCAGAAATCACACAATTTTTTTTTGAGCATGGTATTACCCTCTCTCGTTTGTCTGATTATTATCCACAGGGTAATGGTCAAGCTGAATCAAGTAATAAGAATTTGGTTACTATCATACGTAAGCTAGTTGATGAGAACCAAGATCTTGGCACAAAGAATTGTATGATGCTTTGTGGGCAGACAAAATCACACCTAAGAGGGCTATTGGCATGTTGCCTTTCAACTTTTCTATGTTTTGAATGCGGAAATTCCCATAACTTTGGAGCTTCCTGCTCTTAAGTTAGCTAAGGCTATTGAAGATGAAACCTTTGAGAGTTCCTTGGATAAAAAGGATTGTGTTTCTTCATCAGTTGGAGGAACAAAGAATACAACTGGTGGATCGATTCGCAACTCATCAGCAAGAAGTCAAAGTGCTTTTTGATAAAAAGGCCAAGCAAAGAGAATTCTAAGTTGGCGATCGTGTCCCACTCTGGGACAAAAGGCGAGAACGAAAAGGAATGCATGGAAAATTCGATTCCCTTAGGTGTGGCCCTTTCACAATTCATCAAATTTCAGGAGAGAACAGTTTCCTGTTGATTTACAGGGATGGAACGCCATTCACACTTCCATATAGTGCACAACATCTGAAGCATTATTTCGAATAAACTCTAAATAAGTACCATTGTTCATAAAAGTCCAAGTCTTTTGAGTATTTTTAAATTTTTCGTCTTTGAAATTTTGAGTCTTTTCCTTTTGTTGTTTGGTCGTTTGACTCTATAGCCCAATGGAGTAGGTAAAGGCACTTAGTGTTGGAAAAATGTTGGAAAAATGGTCAGTGCTCCCCTCGGGATTCGTGACAAGGGACTAACCGCCTCCTGTGGATTCTATAAGTCTAGTGGTTGTGTCAGGCATTGACAGGTCGATCTTTTGGTGCAATGGAAACCACACTTGTCACAAGTGGTATCAGAGGTTGGTCATAGGTTCAAATCCTCTCGGGTAACGCTGAGGGGGAGATTGCTAGCAAAATGGTCAGCACTCCCCTCGAGATTTGTGACAAGGAACTAACCGCTTCCTGTGGATTCTATAAGTCTAGTGGTTGTATCAGGCATTGATAGGTCGATCTTCTGGTGCAATGGAAACCACACTTGTAACACTTAAAGATCTGGATTCTACATTTCTCGTTGTTTCCAAGGACAAACGAGCTACGTTCCCCAGTTAGAGCTAGCTGTAGTTTGTAATTTTGAGTTTGCAAAATTAAGACAACACTACAATTTTTTTGAAAATTCGTACTTTTCTTCTCTAAGATAGGCAATTTGAGATTAATTCTCGAAGGCAATGAGTCATACCTCGCTTTGGTTCAAGTTTTTTGTCCCTTGGATGTCATTTTTCAAGCTTTTTGACAAGTTTTTCTTGGTTATTTTCTATGTAGCCGATCCTGGTTCTGGTTTAGATTCGGGTTCAGGTTTGGGTTCAGGGATTCGGCAAAATTTTTTTTGGGCCGGATCCTGGTTCCGCGGGTATATATATAGACATTTTTGAAAAATATATCTATATATATTATAAATTTATATATGTATGTATATTCATAGGTTCCATACATTTAACACGTCAATGCTCATTCATCATTAGTTCAAAATTTCAAAGTTGAAACATATAATGATAATAATAAGAAGTTAGAAGCGTGGTTCTTATATGACATAATGATAAAATGATAAATTCATAATTGTCAGTATATGATTATATCATATTCATACTTTGCAAAAGTCTCAAATTGTCATTACATGCTGAAAATTTAAATCACAAGCATAAAAGGGTCGAATTAGGCTTTAGAAGGCTCAAATTAGGTTTAGTTTGACTTTATTTATTAAAAAAATAAAAAATAAAAGTCAATGTGGGCCTGTTTTTCGACGCCCAGATTTTGGATTCCGGCGGATCCTTCTGGATTCCTGTGGATCCTCCCGGATTCCTCTTGGATTGCTCCAGGGTTCTGGAATGGAATCCGGGTTCTTCCTGGGTTCCTCAGAATCCAGGAGGAACCAGGATCCGGATTGTACCAGAACCAGGATCCGGGCCTCAACAGAGGAATCCGGTAGCATCGGGTTTTATTTTCCTGATTGCAAGTACTTGATTTGCAAAAATCTTGAGCTTGTGATTGATTTTTCTTGTTTGATTTGATCTTTTGGTCTCCCTTTTGTGTTTTAGATCCTTTGTATTTTTTCGTTTTAAAATTGTTGAGTCATCCAACACAAGTTATGCATTGAAAACATGTGTTTTTCTTAAGGAAAAATATGGCTTATAATACTTGCAATCAGGTTGTAAAATCCCGATTGCAAGTGATATTCTTTTCCTAATGATATGTGTGATCAGGATTTTAAATCTTGATTGCAAGTATTATAAAAGCATGTTACTTGTAAAACAAATTCTGAAATATGACTTAGCTAGTTGGGCTTGATTTTTGGAGCAAATTGCAAGTAAATAAAATGTGCAATCGGCATTTTATATCCCACTCACATATTATAATTAATGATTCTTTACTTGTAATCGAAATTTTAAAATCCGATTACAAGTGAATAATCGTTTTCGAAGGTTGAAGGCATTTTAATAAGTTTATAGATTTGTCTTTTAAAGTCTAAAACCCGAAATTGACCAAGGTGGTTTTTTTTAATATAAATTGCAAGTTTTTTTAAAAGACTTACAACTTTTAAAACACATTACAAAGCTCGAAATACATTGTATGGGCATTTTGAAATAGTGTTTTCAACATGTAAAGGGTGAAAAAAGACCCGATACATGTAATATTTCTATGAAACTCGAAATGCATTGTTATCGGGCCTTTTTCTCTTGTTTACACTTTCCAAGCCTTTGTTTTGGACTTGTGGAAGGACCTATGAAACCTGACATTAGGAATTGGAGCCATTTTTTGAAAACGCCGAAGCTTGAATCTCGCCATTTTCAACCTGCGACTGGAGATTTTTGAGGGTTTTTGTCTCTTGAATCTCGCCATGTGTCCAAAACGCTTCCAAAATTGAGATCGCATTCATGATGGAAGTATTTCAGTTGCATTCGATTTGTGATTCCTTCAAGTCCCTTTATATGCTCGTGCGAGAGGTTTCTCTAAGTTATTTGTAGGGTTTGAGATTTCTTCTATGCTTTTGGAGACATTGTTGGAGTCACATTTTTTATTAAGAGTTTCTTCCTACAATTTTTGCACCCTAAACCAGGTATGCGTTTGTGGTTTTTATGCTCATTCTTGTTTTAAAATCATAGTCGTCTTTAGCTTTGGTCGTTTTTATCAAATATATTGTCATTTTTTCTAAGTGTTGTACATATGGATGGCTTCATTTGCATCCATTTTTATGAGGACAATGTGACAGCAAGCATAAAATCTGAAAACGCAAATCCTAAAATGCAATGTATATGTTTCCCATATGGTTGCAAGGAGATAAGGGTTCTTCCCACGCTTATGTTCTTCTCAACTTGTAATCAGGATTCTAAATCCCGATTATAGGTTCATTTCTCTAGCAAAATTGAAGTTTTTCCCCTATTTGTAATTTAGATTTTAAAACCCGAATGCAAGTGAAAGCACTTCCCCAAAATACTTGTAATCGGGTTTTTAAATCCCGAATACAAGTAAAAGTTATCTTCCACAATATTTATATGCATTTGCAAATTGAATTTCCCATTTCTGAGTCCAAATGCGTATGCTTTATCTACCTGCAGTGCCCATCAAAAATCCCGAAATTCTTCATTAGCCTCATTCTAAAAGATGATTCCGTCCTTTTTCCCTCAAGTTTTGCTTGTCCAAAACCCCTTTGTTCATGTTCTTCACATGCACAGCTCCAAATCTGCAAAGTTCTAGCTTGAAAGATTGTTTTATGGCTTCTCCGGTGACTAAAGAAGATGTTCTTGCATTGCGGAATTTTCATGTTGCATCTTTCGTTTTCTGCAGTTACATTTTCTATGTCAGAAGAACCAGTCTCACCCGGCAACAAGAAGAAAATGAAGTATAAATATGATAAATATCAGAATTCTATCCCACCTACACAGGTTACTTCTTCATTGGATGAGATCCGGGACAGAGATAGGGCATGTTGACATGTCCCAATTCATTCAGAGAGTAAATACTTCTACTAAGTTGGAAATGGGCATCCTTACTGAGAGTAATATCCATCTTGTTTCTCCCTTTCCAGTGGCTGCCCTAGAGCCAAAATTCGTATTGGCTTGTGCATCCCATTTTGATCATGAGTCCAGAACAATCAATGATGATGATGGGAATGTGATTATCAGATTGAATTTGGAAACTATAGACAAGATTTTCAAAGTTCCACCTGCTCCTGTCTATGCAGACATCACAAAGGAGAAAGCCTTGAAAAGATGGAATGATAAGAAGCGAGATTGCATTAAATTCATGAATGAGAATTGGCTTCTCAATAAAAGGACTTGCTTGTCTAGATGACCTAAAATGTACAGGACAGATTTCAAAGAGGAAATCAATGACTTGATTACTCTTCTTAGCAGGATCATGGGCTTAAGAGAATCCAATGTCTTTGAGACTTGGATATCTAGGAGTAATTGTTCTTTTCATTATTGACAGATTACATGTAATTGAGAAACAAGTTGTAATTGCAAGTGATCTTTTCACTTGTAAAGTTATTACATGTAATCAAGTTATTACCTGTAAAGTTATTACATGTAATAAAAGTTAGTTATAGAATAGGTCAAAGTTTGTTGGGTTTCTCCCATCTTTTTCTCCCAACTCCTCACCTATATATAGGAGTGATCTTCATTGTAAAAAGGATCTTTGGTTTTTGTGAAATTAGACTATGCTGAAATTCTTGTAAGGTGAAAACTTTGTGTTCCATAGTGCAAATAGTTTCAAAGCGAATAAAAGAAGCAAGTTAGTTCAAACTTTGTGTTGGAGAGCTTGTGAGTTGTTTATGTATTCTTTTGTTGCATGAGTGATTCAATCTTGAGTTCATTGAATAGTATTATTCCTGCTGTCATAATTTTACAAGTGCTTGATCTGCATACTCTTGTAGACTTTGTGTTACATTAGTATCTGGTTATAATAGTTTATAGTGGCTTTCAGATACGAAGAACCAAGTGACTTTGTGCCTCTATTTTAGATATCTTTGTAAACTTTAGAAAGTATAAAATTAAAGACTTTGAGCTTTACTGTATGCTATAATTGATAGTTTATCTCATGGAAAAAAGTGTAGGAAACTTTGGGTTTCTATAACTGTTTCATTAGGAAGAAAATTGGTATACTCTTGGTTGTACTTACCTCAACTAGAAGGCTATCGATATCATCGTAGCAATAAGCTCTTTTTGATGTAATTTTATTTTAGTTTTCTGAAAAATATCTGTAAATCATTCCTAAAAGAAGAGGAATTGATAGCGAGTACCGCCCTTTTGTGTCAAATATCAGTTAAGTCCTTATTGAGCCACCTACGGTAAGAAGGGAGCCTCCCCTATTGCTGAGAGGAGAGAAATCGTGTCAACGTTGCCTAAAATCATAATTTTGTAAGTTGTTGTCAAAGTGACTTACAAAATTTTTAGCCAACACCCTTGATGTCAAAGGGGGAGAAAACTACACATTAGTTGAGTTTGATGTTGCCATCAATGACAAAAGGGGAGATTGTTGCATATGTTGTTGTTGAATCTAGAAGTATAGTATCATGTTGTACCTTATTTTCTCATGTTCATATGGTTAAGTCAGTTGTACCTTATCTTCTGAAGTTCATGATAAACATTAATATATTCTATCTCCTATTAGTATCTTGAGTTAGAAGATTTTCAGTTAAGTATATGTATCATAAACTTCATATGGGTTATGGAGAGAAATGCATATGCCCTCAAAATGGCAAAGGCACAAAGTTTTGCACACAAAAGATGAATAGATCGGTCTGTATTTCTCCGCATATGCAGATATGGTCTTGTGGTTGGAAGGATTAGTCACCACCACTCTGAGGTATGTTTGTTCCAAGTTACAAAGCTTAAAGGCTACTACAAAACCTTCTAGTGTTAAAAGAGTAAGAAAAAGTTCTGTTCCTATGATTTGTTGCCCAAGGAAGGACAGTATGTCTCCGAACACCTCCACATCAAATCATTTTTCTTTGCAGTTGTGGATCTACTCTCATTTAGATAGCATGGCTGTTTTGGTGAAGTTTTGTATAATCTAGTTCATTATTGGTGATTCTACTGGTAACTGTGTTGACTGCATTCCAGGAACTTGAAGGACTGAGTATCTTGAGTTAGAAGAGTCTCAATTAAGCATATGTGTCTCAGACTTTATATGGGTTATGGAGAGAAATGTATAGGTCCTCAAAATGGAAAAGCCACAAAGTTTTGCATCATATAAGATGAATAAATCGCTCCACATTTCTCTGCATATGCAGATATAGATCAACAACAAAGAAAGCAGAGGATAAGAACTTATCTAAAAAGAAGAAAAGATTATTACTAGAATCTTATCTTAACAACTTAATTGACCACTATAAACTAATATTACAACTTTACTTCATTACTAACTTGAGTGCAATTCTTATATTTATAAAATAGAAAATAGTTAATTTGAATCACGAATATCCATAAGACAACTGTAAAAAACTTTATATTCAAAGCCTCTGCCTTTAAAAGTTAAAACATGTCCAGACTCTCCAAACATGTGGTACATGTTTCATGGAACTTTCTTATACATTTTGTGTTTCCCTAAACTATGTATACAGCCATCCCTTAATGCTTCTTTTTCATGTAACTTGATTTTCATGAAGCAAGTAGAATCCTTATTGTGTAGAGTATCATGGGTATTTTAAGAAATACTAATGGACAAGTCATAAAAGCATGCATAACTTGAGAAAGTTGAAACAATGTCCCTGAAACATATGCCATACTGGATGTTAAGAATCTTAATTGGACCATAGGAGGATGGCACTTTAAAAGATTAACTCACGCTCAGTGGGTTGGCATGTTAATTTCTTGACATCTTGGCAGGTCTTGCCATAGATTTTCTTAATGGTGAAGCATAGTAAACAAGTCAGAAGCTTTTGAATCACACCCTTATATTTGAAAACCATTGAAAACAAAATCGATTTCTAAATTCAATGGCTACTTGAAGTTGTAGCGCCATAGATTTTGGATCTGGTTTCCAGTATAAATCTCTGATCAACATTGTAGTCCATTTAAAACAAAGACAGAAAAGATACAGAATAAGCATCTGAAGTCTTGATTCACTGGAGAAGCAATGCTCTGAAGGATGACAAGCAAGCTGAAGGCATTAGCTTCCACCTTGGACGAGATGTTTCATGATGTACATTTACAGTCCATGGAGGATATCGAATCTTCAATATATGACGAGATGCTTACAACTCTGGAAAAATCCACAGGAAGGCTACCACTCCCTTGTTCTCACATGTAACATACCAAATATTCAAGAATGTAAGGTGAAGCCCAATATTTGAGAAGGGAGGGCATGCAATAGATACTATTAAGGGGCAACATCACCACTCCTAACTATTTGTAGACACAACTCAGCATGTTCTTTCATTGAAGCATCTTATTGTCTTTAAAGCCTTCAGGGACAATCAACAAATTGTCAAATTTATGGTGGAGCGAACTGAAATATTTGAAGCACAGCTGTAAGATGTCTCTGCAAATACGAAAATTCAAATGATCTTAAGATTTTTTTTTGAAGTACTTGCCTAACCTAGCATTACCAGCAGCTTGAAGAAATCAGACATCTCACTCAGCAGCGACTCTCACACTAAAACATGTGTTGCCATGATTCAGTTCACTTATTCAAGCACTGGCATTAGCTTTGACACAAATGGGGGCCAGAACCCTTCTTCACCACCATCAGAAATTATTATTTCAATAGCACAAACTACCAGGGGAGAGATGATGTAAGAATTGCAGCAGAAGATGAAGGAATGCACCTCAGTTCCTGTTTGCAAAGCCTGCTCCAAAGAGGTCAAGTTGTAGCACATGGTAACTGCAATAGTTCACAGTCACGAGAAGGGCTATAGATCTTGTTGATTGATAAATTCAGTAGTTTAATGTTTCAACATTGAGATGATAGAATCGTCTTTATTTTTCTAACAGTTTATTACTCAATCGTATCTTAGTCTAGTCTGTTTATTTTAAAGAATTTTGTATTTTTCTACATTTTGATGTATGTTTTAATGATAGAGCTAGATTAGCTAGATTAGATATCTGGTCCTGACATACTTAGAGCACATTTATTCATAAGATCTAGCACATTTTAGTACACTGTAAAGTTTATCACCATGCTGATTCACACCTTAGCAATTTATATTCTAATTTCTTAATTAATGTATTTCTTCATAAGTTTATTCTATGATGATAAATGCTGTCTGATTGTTATTTGTTGGTGCTCCTGAAACTGCAAAGTATTACATCCATCTTTTATTAATTATATCTTGTGAACAAATAAGAGAAGACTGCAGATAATCCTTATGGGGTTGGGGTCAGGACGGTAAAGACATGGTAGAGAAATTTTTTAAATTTGTTACTGTAAATCAGTAAAGTGATGAAAGTAAAAAGTACATTTTTTTATACAATTTATTGATTATCTTTCATACAAATTTTGTTGTAAATTTTAATCGACAGAACTTTATTGAACTCTGAAGGAAACACACCAGTTGATGTTGCCAAGCTGAATAAACAGATGCAAATATTGAATTTGTTGGAAAAATATGCAATTTAGGCCTTGATTGTACAGATCTTGAGGTAAATATGATGTTAGCCTTGATTAATATTGTAAAATTATCATTTTGTGGTTTTCATTAATGTGAAGTCTTTGCAATAAGTGACAAGTAGTATTTTTGGTCAGACTCTGTAAAACATGTTTCCAATCTAACTTAGTAGGAAGAAGATTTTATAGTCTTGGTTTCTATGAAGTTTTCTTTAGAACTATGAAAACACATGATTTAGAAAGGGTAGATGTTCTAGTTTATTTGAATGATAGTCCAGTAAAGTAGATATATGATTTTATTTATAATTATAGATTTAAACAAGTTTTTTTTCTTTTTGTTTAAAACTAGGGCACTTATTATACATTCTTTTGTATAGTTGTTTCTTATACTTGCTGTTTTATGATTCAATTTATTTTATGGTTAATGCTTATTCCTAGAGCGTTTGTGATGTCCAATTCTTGTAGCATCATCCCAGTGTTTGTTTTCTAAGTTTGTTCCCTTCAAAATTTTTCCAGCTCCTCTACATGAGACAAGCCTTTTTCACGTCTGGAAATCACACAGATTTAACTAAGCCTTTTCCTTAATTAATTCGAAGCAACTTGTTAATCAACTCACCATTTCAGGATAATTGTGTTATTCGACTTTTGATTTTATGTTGCCTTCATTAATTGACTCCTTTTCATACTGTCTCTGTTAATCAACAAGTCATATCATGATGTCTGTCTAGGAGCACACTATTAATAAGAGTTAAAACACAGTTTTTTAGTATACTGTGACATGACAGTCATCATTCAAGAATCATAATACAGTTTACCGAATCTTCCGTGCTCATTTATTTAGAAGATGCTAATCATGCATATTCATGCGTAGTTCTATACTTATCTTCTTACTCTTATCTTTTCAAGCATCTTGCATAAGTATAGATGCTTGGAAGACAGGGTTTAAGATACAACAAAGTCTCTTACTAGCTCTTGGTTCATATTGTTAGACTCACACATTCTCTTTTTGAGCTTCTCCTACATGTACTTGTCCTTTATATCTGTACTACAGTGCTAGCTATATTGTAGGGACAAATAGTGCCACACTGAGTGGAATATAAATTATGCAATCAATGTAATTGGCTGTCTCACACAACTGTTTAGCTTTTAGTATTTCCTCAATTATTTCCCTTTCTTTTCTATGTGCCTTCTTATTCATATAGTTGTTGGATTATGTCTATGTTACAAGATTTAATCCTGTTTTCTTCCAACATTCCTGTCTACTTAAAGTCTAGATATAGATCCCATTCATATCTGACATATTGTGGTTGCTTGCAGCATTGCATCTTCAAAAAATCTAAAATGAAGGCCAATAGTGTTGCTGATGCTTTGGACAAGCATCTCTCTGATAACCAATATTCTGAGAAATGTGTTGTGGAAGAAGTCTATCACTCAATATTGGGCTCAGAATAAGTCTTCCTTTTGCCTTTTTCCACATACGCAGCCTGTTTTCAGGAAAACTCATGTATTTCTTTTCTCATCATCCTATTATTCTCTCCCTTGTTTATTAAAAGGTTGTTGCATTTATTGCCTCCCATAGTTACCTGACCATCAAAATCTTGATGGCTGATACTGTGACTCTGACATCGCAAATCATTTGGAAAGCCTGAGGCATTCATTGCCCGTCACTCTTTCATGCTTCTCTTCTTCTTTCTTACGCCTCCCACTTCCTCTGTTGTTGTCTCCATTTCCCTCTTTTGCTAGCTTCTTTTGTCTCTACCAGTGTGCATGGAGGCTCTTGTTTTCTCCTTCCACTTCAGATGATTTGTACTGATAGTAACAGTACTACCATATACCAAATTAATTGTATTTTCTAAATTACTTATATATTTGAAAATAAAAAATAAATGGTAATCTATCTAGACATTACATTTCTGTAAACAGTCCATATAATGTTCTAAAGTAATTATATATGTGAAATGTGAATTAATCAGATAATAAACATGGATAGTTAAGTCACTTGATGTTGAAGTTTTTTGGTGGTTGTCATCACTGCTCTTTCTCTCTCTCTCAATATATAGCTTAGTTACTAGGAGACTCATATCTTAACCCTTGGTACTTGTCTCCCGCTTCACAAACATGTCCCTATAACCAATCTGATCGTATGCTCAAATCCTCTATCTGACGGTCCACTAGGAGGAATATCAGTATAAACCAAGCCATGTTTTTCCAACAATGACTGACTATCAACATGGTAAGCTCATTCATCCTTCAAAGAAGTCTTTGTGGAAAGTTGGAAATGAATGATTGTGGCTGCCCATGCAACCTCACCATGCATGAAAAGAGCCTCCATTTTCTTTGCAGTGACTACTATGGTTGCTCCATTATACATGCCTCAATGTACTACCTTTTTCCATTTCTTTGAACTTCAACTCCATAGTCTAATATTTTTGGGATTACTTTCCAGGGGACTGTAACCGCTGTATTCCCAAAACCACATTTGTCTCTCTAATTCCCACTGCATTGAAATCATCAGACACCATTTAATTGCCTAGCATGATGCTCAACTATGATATCGTTTTGGTGTATGTCATAGTAAATCTGTTTGCAAACCTCAAGTTTTCCTTTTTCCCTCATTGATGAAGTTGTGGTTCACCCAACCATCAATCAAATTAGTCACTCTCTAACTATTTAAGACTCCTCTAACTCTGAATGCATTGTACCTAGGTGGACTTTATAGAGTAGCAAAAGTCCCTCCTATAACTCCAACTATCTGGTCTCTTGGTTCAACATCTTTCTCTTCATGGTCACTTCTTGATTTAGCTTCCTCATTTTCTTTTTCATTGTCAGAGACAACCTCAATGTAAGGAAGCTTGCCTCTTTTGAGGCATTTATGACCTGGTCCCCAAGGCTTGTTGCATGAAAATCTTAGTTTCTACCATAGTTTGCAAACTCTGTGAGTACTCTCCGAGTTGCCGAGTACTCTAATTTTTTCCACTCCGTGAGTTTTTACAAGTTTAATTCACGAGTCGTCGAGTTTTTATGGACACAAAAAAACATGGATATAAATGCCTACATGGTTAAAATGCTGGTTAAAACACATTTTTCACACATTCTTGGCTATAAAAAACCATGTATTTTCTCTTTTGAGATATCAATTCTTAATTTAATTTTGCAAAAAAATATATATTTTTAAGAAATTTAATTTTTTAGTAGTAAGTTGCTGAGTCTTTGTCGAGTTCTTGCCAAGTATTTGCCGAGTCAAAATTTTTGGGCTTGCTGAGTACTCTCTGAAACAAGTCTGCAAACCATGGTTTCTACCTTTGCAACTCATTGTCTCCTTATCCATGTTTTCCGTTTTAGGCCTTTCATTTTGAAAAGGTTTTTCTGTATTTCTTTGGTTGGAATGAGTTAGGCTGGAATTTGTTTTTGAGTGTGGAAAACTCCATGTTTCTTTCCCTTTTTATTGCAACCTGTAAAGTTTGGTCAAATGGCTTCTCCCAACCCTTAAGCTGTATAATCAAGCGTTCAATAAAAAGAACAAGTCTCCTCTTTGATACATTAGGAACTATCAAGGAAAGCCTTAGAAACTAGGACACATAATCGTCAACTAAACCCATAGTTACTAGGAGACCCGTCTCCTACCCCCTAAGACGTGTCTCAACGACCTATGATACTGGAGACATGTCTCCGATACTAGAGACGTCTTTGGAAATGTCCCCATGTAGAGGGTTCCTCTGGTTACCATCTCCTTCCATCTCCCGACCAGAAATTGGCGTCTCCCACCAAAAAACATAAGCATAAGGTGTTATAAAACACTCTAATTTTTATCCTCTATATCACCCTTGCAAAATCATGATTGATAGCCACTAGAGTCTTCTGATCAATTCGCTCAATTGCCTATCTCGAAAGACTCGTCAATGATGTACAATTATTCACTTTTCTTGTAGTGTCATTATTTACTAACTGCTGTTCTTTTAAAGAGGTCACCAGAATTGTAAGAAGAGATCTTTGTGTAACATCAATTCAATAGTTGTTAAAATGGAAGCCATTGAGTATCTCTAGCCTTCTCAAATATCTTATAGGGACACATTCATGCTAACCTTCTCCACTCTCAGAAGAACAATACAAAATTTCTGTTAACCACACATCTCATATCCTTTGGCATGTGAATCAGCATCAAACTATCAATAATTTTGAATTTCAATATGTAATGACGATCTAAAATGAAATATGTATTGTGAGTTTTGAACTCTTTGACTCTTTGATACAATGGCATTTTTTACATTTGTGTATTTAAAGTTAATGTTACAGTTTACCACTATTCTTGTTTTCAAAGCTCTCTGTCATGGTATTTTCTAGAAATTACTAAATTATGTTAACAAATTATTGATGTCTCCAAGTACCCCCCGTCTCCTACTTTTGAAAATTAGCCATACCAGTACAATACCAGTCTCTAGAGTCTCCAAGCACCCTTGTCACCTAGTAACATTAACCATATTGTTTCAATTGTTCTAGCTCCTTGAAAGGTAGTTCTGGATCCTTGTCATCAAACTTGTCAGTCCATCTTTAGCTGAAATTTGCATAATGAGACGATGCCTTGTGTCACCATTTTGTGATACCAACATCATGAGCATCCGCCTTCAAATGAAATGGTGTATAGTTTATTATTTCATTTACAAACATGGGGCTTAGTGAGAATTATGTATCCAGTTTTGTATCTATGGGCTTGCTATCAATTTGTTAGAGCCATCAAAAGTAGGTATGGACAACTCGTTCGACCTTTGGTGCAAGTCTTGATTGTGTGCAGTTTTGTCCTTCCTGAGGCTATTCCTCAACATTAGTTGGAAAAAATCAGTCAATGGCATAGTAGCATGAAATTCATCCCATAATGATTATTGCTCATGTAAATAATCTAGGTAAATCTCCACATCATTTTGTTATTCTGTATTACCTTTCAGAATTTCCTCTTTGATTAAAAAAGTAAGCGTCAAAGGTCTTGTTAATCCAGTAACCATTCTAGTGGTGTTAGTTTGGTTGTTTGTGGAATTACTTGCTTCCTCATCGTTGTTCTGATTAGTCCTAGGTATATTCATCTTTTGCAACATTTGTGTCAATAATTGGCCAAGTACTATTGTCCCCGAGAAAGATCATAGAGTATTTACGTTGTGCTATTTTCTTCATTCCCCCTTTCCTTATTTGTTATGATTTTCTGTATTTATAATTATGCTAAAGGAAATCTTTCTTTTAGATTTTTCCCAAAATTATACTACTATCCTTTGAGATTCCTAAGTTGAAATTAATTAATTAGCAATTGAATACATATATATTCAACAATATATTTAATATTATTATGACAGCTCGATTGAAAATACTTATGATGCACTTTTATTAATCGATATAAGTAACATGCCTGATCTCCAAATTATGTGTCTTTTGTTGGCTATTCCATCATGTACCCGGAAAGATGAAGCCTTTTCCTACTTCAAAGAGTTTGGACTCTTGTGGAGAAAGATACAAATCATCGTATGTGTCCGCCACTCGGATCGAATTTTCTAGCATTGAATTTTCTACCTACTTGAAGGAAAATGGAATTTGGTGTCAACTGACTGCAGTTTACACACCTCAGCAAAATGTGAGTTACTGAATGGTGAAACCGCATCATCACAGAGATGCTATGTAGTATGTTGAAGGATTCTCTTATTAGTACTTTAAAACAATGATGTGATAAGGGGGGAATGCTGGGCATTCCATCATGTACCCGTATGATTTTGTTTGTTTGTTTGTTATTATTTATTAGTATACATAGGTTTCAAGTTGCTATTTTGTTGAAACCGTGAATGCACAATTGATCAATACTTTCATGTATAAATAGATGTTTCCTAATACATGATTGATCAATTGAGTTGATCATTTCTGATATCTTTTGCATAATAATAGAAAGTCAATCTAATAATAGGTCATTTAGCACCAAAGATGGGATAATCATAGTAAGAACTTTATAGCATAGAAGCCTACAAATTGTGGTTGCATCTTTTTCCATGATACAAGTCATGTCAATTGAAATTACATATCTCTAATTTCAAATAGAGAAGATAATAAACTTTTTACTCTCATTTTTGTTCTTTATTTTTAATTTAATGTGATCTTCATTTAGGTTTTAAATGAAAGCATAATGGAATATTTATGTTCTTGATTCTAAGCTAAAGAAGTATGGGAGGGAGTATTTGTTGTCTTTAAATAATAAATAAACATGTAACAATACATGCCCCCCCCCCCCCCCTTTTGTAATATAGAGATGCAATGCAACATCTTTAAGACTTTTTGATCACATAGATTCCAGGGTGGACAATGTAACAGCATATGGTGCCTCCAACCATATAGGTTTTCTAAATGAATGCAAAAACAAATGATATGAAGGAAAGCCAACCAAAACACGTAGGCAATAGAGTGAGCTTAATCAACACCTCTTTGAAGGACTACACAAAATGACATATTTTCAGTAGGTCCAACCTATCAACACCTCTTTGTTAGGCTATGTGCATGCAACACAAGCCATTGGGAAAATGTGTAAGTTCGACTCATACCAAATTGATTGATAATGTCAAAATTTTCACTGCCAAACGAGTTGGATGAATATGCTATTATGGTTTGCAATAAACCATCCAACTTACAATATAAGATAAGATAAGATAAATTTATTAATGTCCAACAAGAGACCAACAAGGGTCTAGGGGACAGGAAATGTACAACAAAAGGAGCAGCGAACCAAAAGACCACCAAACAGTGGCTGGGAAAGAAAGTAAGCAAGAACAAGAAATACAAAAGAGAGCAAGAAACAAGAAGTGCTAGGAGAAAGCACACAGAAAGGACTAAGGGTCCTTTTTAGGCGAAAAGAAAGCCAACACAGAAGGATAGTGATCCAGGTGAGTAGGAGCCCTGTGACGCCGCTGTGAACTGCTGGAGATGTGTCGCTGATGGGTAGAGGTGCTGCGGGGTCTCACCGATCTGGAGTGACTAGTAGTGGAGGCATCACGAGGCCGCTTCAAACCCCGCAACGGAGATGAGGGCAAGAAGGCGGCCGTAATGAGCTGGTCGGATATCTGTCTTTGTGGGAAAAGAAGCTGTAGAGTATGTGCGCGGAGCTGGGCAGTCTCATGGAGATAAAGTGTGAGGCATCTCTGATGTGTGTAGCTGAAGAAAGTAGTCAGAGAACTGCACCCTCTGAATAGGTAGTAGAATCTCCCTCTGATCTCATAGTAAAAATGCATACAAATATTGCCTTGGACAATACTACCATTTGGGGTTTACAAGATTAACATAAGATGTATTACAAATTGGCTATTGTTGAAGTAAATTGCTATTACTATTATAAAGTAATATAAAGTTCTGATTGTAAAATTAGACTGCTGCAATATCCAAAATAAGGCCAAATAGCATTGGTATTTAACATAATCATGTATCCAACATGAAGAATACCTTATAAGAATGATGTAAGGTATTGAAGCAGGTCTGACAACACTTTGAAATTACCATCACATTGCCAAATCAAGCTTGATACACACAGATAACTCATTGAAAACTCTTTGATATGCTGGTACAACACCAAAATGAAGAAAACACACTCCAAATTGAAAAAAAAATAGATAAGGGACTCCAAAGTGCTATTAAACACACACAAATACATTGAAAAACATTTCATACCAGATTGATAAACATTTTAGGCATGTATAGGTCAAAAGCAGAGTCCAAAACTGTTGGTACAACAGGTACAACAGATACACCATCATCAATATCTTATGAAAACCTTGCAAGTCCACCCTAAAAAGAAGTGAACTCGATTTCTAGGGTCTAGATGCCCCTAAACAATGAGAAATATGCTCCCAAGGGGAATTCCTACCTTATACACCTTAATCCTCAGCGATACAGCTTGCCAAGGAACGGTACAACAAAGTTACAACCCAAAGAAAGAATTCAATCTTCCATTTGAAATGGTAAGGCCTGCTAAAATCTATTATTTTCAATCCAATGGTAGAGAAAAATATGAGAAAGACTCAAAAATTGCAGCTTAGATGGTATGACCGACACCAAGTACATCTTGCAAGTGAGGTACAACCAACATGATGAAAATGGTACGACCTTCCCAACTCCAAGAAAGCCTCTGAAAAATTCAGTCAAATAGCACACAAATCTTAGTAAGCCAAAACATATCAAAAGAAAAAAAATCTACATCTTCAACGCCAAGTTTTTATTTGCAACACAACTGTGACTTCAAAATGAAATCACCAAATCCAACTAGGAGGGTTTTTATCCCTCAAACTAGTATTTAGTATTTCTAGATGGGTTTTGTCCTCGAGAAATATGAGAAAACTCAAGTCTCACTCAAAGTCACAATGCAAATATGATATGGCAACCCTTTTTCTTCAACTTCCTCCTTTTGTAACTTTTCTTATGAAGAAAATATTATTCTCTTTTTAAGTTTTTTCTCCATATTCACCTTAATATGTAAATTTTTTTTAGTAGTGTGCAAAGATGTGACCTTTTTCTTTCTTGAGCATAACAACTCATGTTTTACACAACTTGAAGTCACTTTTTAAATAATTAAAATAAGCTGTCAATATATAATTATAAAAAAATTAACTTTTCACAACTCAAGTTAATTTTTTAATTTACTTTCCCTTTTTTGATGCCATGTAGTATCCTCCATTAGAAGATTTTTTTCATTTCAGCAGATACTTTTTGGTGCTCCTCTTTCTCAAATTGAAAACTCTGGATTCAATTATTGCCTTAGGAATCAAGATAAGCTTCCCTTCTTCATCCAAGGGAGGCAACTCAACATAAGCAACCACATTATGACCCATTGCCTTCTTAAAGTGAGAAACACGAAATACATTATGCACCTTATTACCTTTTGGTAGCTCCAACTTGTAAGCCACTTGTCCAACTCTCCTTATGATCTTGAATGGACTTTAAAATAGTGGGTTAAGTTCTTAGCCCCACTCTTTCTAAAAGTAGACTACTTGTAGGGCTGCAAATTCAAATATACCATATCATTGAACTTGAATGAGTGCTCAACTCTATGCTGATCAGCACTTTTGCTGATTCTGAATATGCTGGAGATTGTTTTTTAAATTTTTAGTGATTTTAGGACATCCTGGCTCTTCTGCAATAACTATTTGGTCCGTGGAACAGTCACAAAACAAAAGGACAATGAAGGTAGGAGCTTTGTATCCATATGATGCCATAAATGGTGACATTTTTATAGACATATGGTAAGATGTATTATAACAATATTCTCAAATATGAAGCCATTTTATCCAAGTTTTTGCTACTCAAAACACAATTTCTTAGTTACCTTTCCACCCATTTATTGACAATTTCAGTTTGAGCATATGTTTGTGGGTGATAACTAGTATATGGAGTGAACATTTTTCTAGTCTATTTAAACAATTCCTGCTAAAACAGACTTAGGAATCTACTGTTCCTACCATCGTGATGTTCTTTGGAAAACCATGTAATCCAAACACTTCTTTGAAGAATAAATCAGCAATCCGTGAAGCTTTGAAATTTGAGAAAACAATAAAGAAATATGTAAATGCTATTAATATATCAAGAACAACATATATGCAATCTTTACCATGCACCTCAGGCAACCTAGTGATGAAGTCCATAGAGATACTTTCCCACTTTTGATAGGGAATAAGCAAGGGCTACAACAAACGAGTAGAGAAAGTATGCTCATTTTTGTTTTGTTGACCTATTTCACTCTCATATGCTTAAGAACTGTTGTCCCTAATCTGTGACTTGTAAAAATTAGGGACAACCTACCAAGATTTTGACATTTTAAGGCTCTAGACACACTTTTCGAGGCACATTTCCATCACCTTGGTACTTGTTAACAAATTCAAGTCCACCTCTATTTTTGTTGAGTTTTGTTGTCTAAAAGTTGGTTTTTCTTTCAATTTCGGGTTTTAGAGGTTGCATTGCAAGTCTCTGTTCAATGTCAGATCTCTGGCCTGTAATTGCAAGTGATCATCATTACAGGTGAAATTGCAAGCTTGTATTACTTGTACTTGTAATAGCCTTCTTAAGACCTGATTTAGACTAGATATGTTGTGGCTTTGTTATGTTTTAATGTTGTTTTCTGGTGGTTTTAATAATTTTGGGTTTTACATCCATCATTGCAAGTTTATTGAAATAAGTGCCGCTTACTCTTAATGTTTGAATGAAAAAGTTACTTGCATTTCGGCCTTCAGGATCCGAAATGCAAGTAGTTATAATATGTTTTCAAGTTACTCATTAAAATTGCAATTTGTTCCCCGAAACACATAAGGCACCTTGTGTCTTGTTGTCAAGTTAAAATTACTTGTAGTTTGGCTTTATAGGCCCGAAATGCAAGTGTTGCCTTATAAAATATCTTTTGAAAATAAAAGAACTTTGTAACTTGTTTGTAGAAGCCCGATCCGTTCCTTATATTTTCATTTTAAAAAAGAGATGACTTGTCAATCGGCTCTTTTGGTTCGAAATGTAAGGATTTACTTATCATTTGAAATTTAGTACCTTGTAAAATGCAATATGAAGCCTGATCATATTAGTTTCTTATGTTTTCAACTTGCAATGCAACTTGTACAACCCGAATGTAAGTAAGAACTTGCATTTACATTTTTCTAACCCTGTGAAGCAGCTAGAAGCTTTGAAAACTTGCGACCTGTCTTTAAAAACACCTAGCCAACACTGGAAAATGCATTTATGACTGGAGAGATCGATTTGCATTCGACTTATAACTATTCCTATGCCTTTTATGGTTCTACGTATAGATCCTCAAGATCTTTTTGTGTGTGTTTTAAGAGGCTTTGCTGTGCCTTTTTAAGAGGCGTTGTTGTGTGCTATTTTTGGTAATTTCAAGAGCCATTATAAGGCTTTTCCCGCGTTTTGCTTTAGTTAAGGGTTTTTGTTCCATTTCTATGTATTTTTTGTGTTTTTCTTTTAGGTTTTTGTCTAAGAAATGTTTTTGTTATGTTTGGTTTTTATCCATGTACCTTGATTTTCTTTGTTGGTTAGTCTTTTGTCTTTCTTCCACATCTTTTACTTCTCTTGTCTATTGGTAATCATGTGTTTGCTGGAACGGGTTTCTCCATGTTCACATATGATAAATGTGCAAATATTTTCCCAAGTTTTTTCTGTTGGTGATAAATGTCAATGATGAAGGATGTCAATGTTCAATGCAATCATATTTAGCTTCTACACAATCACATGCTTGTATGTTCAACAAATCTATGCATTCAACTCACAAGAAAACTTGCATTTCGGGTTTCACAAATAATTTTGTAAGATTTCCATGTGATTTTTGCAAGTGAGATCTCCCCCAAAACTTGTAATATGCCCTCCAAGATCTGAATTATAGCTTTGTCATGTTCATTTGCAAAGTGTAAAATAGTTTCCCTTCCTCACTTGCAAATGCAATCCTAAGACCTGAATTGTGCATCATATTAGTAGTTTCGGGTTTTGAAAGCTTCATTGCAAGTTTTCATTACAACACAAAAATACAAGCATGTTTTTCCCAAACATGTAATATACTTTCCACAACCCGAAAGGCAGCTTTGTAATGTATATTTTACACTTGCAAACCATTATGTCGTTCCAAAACTTGCAGTTGACCTTACAAAACCTGAATAGAGCTTCAAATACATTATAAATCACTTTAAATCAGATCTCTAGGACCTGATTACAAGTGCAAGTTCACACATTTACCTTGTACATATGAAGTTGCATACTTGTTTCTCACAATTGCAAGTGAATGCCCATGTTTTTCCCAACTTGCAATGCAGTCTCCAAGACCTGAAATTTACTTGTGACCCTGCTTTTGCATCTTATTCAACTTGCTCTTGTTAGCCATGTTTGCACACACGACCTACCAAATCAACAAATCAAGGCATGGGCCTTATTTTCTAAGCAAACTCCAAGGTTGAAGGACACCAAGATCACAAGGATACATCCAAAGCAATGAAGAAGGATATTGTCCTAAGATAGTAAATGGTTTGTTGTTTCATCAAAGGCAATAGAATGCTTTCAAGACTCAAATGGTCACATAATGTCAAAAGGATACTTCTCCAATAAAAGCCACTGTGATGAAGAACGATCTAGGATGCAAGTGGTTGTCTCGAGACAAAATGCTTTCACCAAGCCCAGATTCCTCGAAGTGCCAGTATCCTGTAGCAACATGAAGACTGACAAAGGATGATGTAAATAGAGTTGTGTCTCCAGACACTTAGATTAGTTTCAATTATGTACTTGTAATTTCATTTTGACAAATTACATGTAATGTCAGAAATTGTAATTGTAGGTAATCATATCACTTACAAAGTTGTAACTTGTAAATACATGTAATCACATTGCAAGTCAAAATACAATGGGACTTGCAATGTTGAATTAGTCAATTGTAGTTAGTTAATTGTGGAATTAGTCTTAGTTAGTTGGACTTTTCCCAGTTTTTGCTCTTAGCCCCTCACCTATAAATAAGAGAGGGTGCTCATTGTAATTTTTATCTTTTGGCAATGCAACTAAATTTTGTTTGTTTGTATGTGCACTCTAAGAATTTGAGCTTAGACGCAAATCAAATTGCTTTTAATTGAAGAAGCAAATTGCTTTCAGACTTTTTGCTGATTTAAGGTGTTATGTGATGACATTTTCTGTAGATTGATTGTGAATGTTGTGCTTTTGTTCAAAAGTGATTTAAATTCAATCTTGCAAACTTTGAACTGCTTATTGTGTTTAGAATTATAGTTTGGTTTCAAATTTGGTCTTAGACTTTGAGTTGCTTATCACGTTGGAAGCTATTGTAAAATGCTCAAACAAGGAGGTCCTTGCAGATTTTGTGTTGTCTTTATTTCTATGTTTGTGTCTGAAAGGTGAAGTATACGATGGAGACTTTGAGGTGAACATATGTCCCACTCTTGTTCCTGAATTCACTTAAGAAGTCATAAGAAGACTTTGAGCTTCGGTGAGCTTCTTGTTTTTAACTTTGCTAAATTGTATTCAAAAGTTTGTTGTAAGAATGAATCATGTATTTTGTAAGTAAGAGAATATGACAAAAGAACACCTATTTTGAATAAAGAGGATATGGTGAATGTAATGCACATTTATTAGCTTAGTATACATAATCTTAGGTTTTAGTTAGTGTTTTCCCGCTGGGGTAACCTAGTTTACTGGTGCATAGACGTTGTACAGAAATACAAATACATAAAATAGATCATAGAATACCATAATCTTTATTAATCATCTGTAACTTGAATACATTTACAATAGTCCCTATCAGCCTATATCCGAAGAGAAAGTACATCGCTTATATAAAACCCGAAGTGACCAACCGTCACCACCGATTCCCAACCGCCGTTCGGTAGTAACTAAGTATCGTCGGCTACACATAATACAACTAACACAACATAAAGTAATTACTATGGCTAACATCATCCCCCCCTAAAGAAAAGTCGTCTCCGGATGACAACAAAATATTCGGGACAGAACAAGATAGGAATGATGAACCACGTACAAGAACCAAAACATGCTGCTCAGTCTCAACCTCTACCAAGTGCTGCAAATCTGCTGTTCAAATGATATTGCCTCCAACCACTCTGTCCTCAATAGCCATGTTGCCTTCTTCACACCCAACTACTGGGTACACTGAGCCAAGTCTTGCTCTACTGCCTCCAACCTGGTGGTAGCTCCTCCCGAGCTCTCTGTGCCTCCACCATGACAGCCTCATGTCCAGCCAAGACATACTCCTGAAAGCGTAGTACCCTGCTACCTCTCTCGCCACCACTGGCGCGTGGACAATCAATGCCTGCGGCATCTCTGGCTATCATCTGCTCAACTTGTGTGTTCACAACCTCCAAATCCATCTCCGTCAGCGGCTTATGGCTTCCCCTCCAACGCTTAGCTTCAAACTTCTTTCTAACCGAGTGGAACAAACCCAACGCTTACCTGACGTGCGGGTACCCCAAACTCTATTGTGGTGTGCCTCAAAAATAAATGGGGGTCTAGGGGCAGCGCCCCCGCTGCCAAGACCAATTTAGCACCTTCAAACCCACACAAAAGTCCATGGCGCACACCGTTTTTGTGATTTTCGTCCGATGCCCTCTCTCCTCTGCCAACTGCGTTATGGTGCCTGTGCAGATGGCTAATAACTTGATATTCTTCACTGCCTCTGTCATCGTAAATTTTTTTTTTTCAACCGTACGACCTTCCCTCACTTTTATATTTGTTTCTCCTTGTTGCTTTCCGGACGCTTCTTTTGTTCTCGTATGGTGAGGATGTGCTCTCTACCGAATTGAAGGCGAACTGTGGTCTTGTGCAACCAACGCCTTGTCTTTCCTTCGCCCGTTCGGTGGATGTGTTCTAGCCTACGGTGCATATGTTTCTCCACTGCACATAACCGCCCGTACGGATCGTACGGCCTTCCTGCTCAAGACTGCACGTTACAACTACCGTATAGTGCTGGCTCCTTTCGCTCCTCTCAAACACGCCGTACACCGTACGGTCCTATAGCTTTAAAATGTGTTTTGCTTTCCTTCACTCCGTTCGTGAGTTGGGTGGGGCCGTACAGCCGTACGATATCTTTTTAATTTCCTTCCCTTGTGCTGCGGTGTGGGCCCGTACGGTTCTTGCAGTCTCCGAGCCTCTCTGCTGTACGGTATCCAAAAAAATGCCTACGCCTCTAATATCGCACGGCTCCAAAATGTCGGACCTTTCTCGCCTTTACTTCGTCCGCGAGCTTGTACGGGCCCGCATGGTTCCCAGCTGTACGGTGGCTTTAGCTTGTTACGTTGCCGTCCGTACGGTCTCTTTTTTTTTAAATTTTATTTTTTAAATTTTAATTTTTTAAATTTTTTAATTTTTTAATTTTTTTTAAATTTGTTTTTTAAAATATTTTTAAGTGCCTAATCTAATTAATTTCTGGAGGCCTCTTTGGTCGTCCATCTGGCCTCTCGGGTACCCTTCTGTCCCCTCGGGTGCTCTGACCATCCTTTCGGATGCTTTGTCCATCCCCTCCGGTTGTGGTTTCGATTTGGAACTGTTAATGGCCTCGTGTATCTCCCGTTCGTCGAGAGTCCCCAGTTGGATGGCCCCGTCATAGCCGACTTCCGGAACTTTGTCCTTTGGTTTGTTTTCGATGGCGATCCAAAGGCTGGGAACCATAAATTCTATAGGGACCATGATCGCTGGCCCGTACATAAAGAGAATAATGAATTTGAAGGCTGCGGCCACGGGGTTCCAACTGTCGCTGACACGAACGTTGTCACCGAGGTTTTTCCCCTTTGATTTTACCTCCTCGTATTTGATGGGTTCGTCCTCCGTAAACTGGTGTGCGGGGGTGGCTTCCTCCTCCCGAATGCTTAGCATGTTACAAGATGGTGGGAAGAACTCGTAATCTTCCATCTGCCAATGAAAGAGGCCATTCATTGAATCTTCATCATCCTCAGAACATTCTTCCAACTCCAAAACCCCTTCGTCATTGGGCTCCATTCTTCTTTGCCCTCTGTCTCCTCCCACTTGCTCTCCTTCGGATTCTGAGTCCGAAGATGCTAACTCCTCGCTCACCATTTGCGTGCGGAGGTCAATCACGTACTTCCTCCCGGCAGTCTCCATGGTGAGTGTGTTCCGCTTCCAGTTGTGGTTCACCTTCGCCGAGGTGAGCCACCCTCGTCCCAAAATAGCCTCGTATCCCTTTTTCTTTAGTGGGATCACCACAAAGTCGAGTACGAAGGGCTATGTCCCAATCATCATGCGTTGAGCCATGAGAGTTCTGATGGGTTTGATGCCGTGCTGGTCCGCTCCCGACAAGTTGAAGGTTGGAGGCCACAGCGTGGGTTTCCCCAACTTTTTCCATGTCTCCTCCGGATGTACATTTACTCCGGACCCACCATCTACAATGGTGTCTGTGAGAGTGGTGCCAAGAATACCCATCTCGACGACTGTTGGGTACCTCCCATTGTTTACAGCAAGTATCATCGGGTCAATTGCAGACCCTCCGAGGATGTCCGTACGTGTGGTATTTGGCTATGTGGCCAAGTTCCCCAACAGTGTCGATCCCAAGTGAGGCATGGTGTGAAGGAGGTCTTGGAGTTTCAC
>MU225975.1:921561-959024 GCA_018584345.1 Thuja plicata | reverse complement strand
CTCTAGGCAGTCCTCGTCACTTCTCCCAGCCTCCCGGTCAGATACCTCCAGACCCTCGCCTTCACTTACTCCCTTCGGTAGTCCTTCGGCGCGTCTTCTGTATCTCTCCCTTCGCTCGGCTTGTTGTGCGAGCACAACTTTTCTATCGGCTTGTTCCTCCTCGAGTTCCTTCTTTCTATGTTTATTCGATTGGTTGGGCATGAATTCTTTGCTCACTTCTCCACAGGGCAACAATCAACACATCAATTTATTTTATTTTTCCTTCCCGAGTACGTCTAGGCAACGGCGCCAAATGTTTACCTGTTGGGGTAACCTAGTTTACTGGTGCATAGACGTATGAAAATACAAATACATAAAATAGATCATAGAATACCATAATCTTTATTAATCATCTGTAACTTGAATACATTTACAATAGTCCCTATCAGCCTATATCCGAAGAGAAAGTACATCGCTTATATAAAACCCGAAGGCGTGTGACCAACCGTCACCACTGATTCCCAACTGCCGTCCGGTAGTAACTAAGTACCGTCGGCTACACATAATACAACTAACACAACATAAAGTAATTACTACGGCTAACAATTAGTATTAGTTGTTTTTAGTAACAATAGATAGGGGGAGCATTCCCTTAATTAGGGAAGACTATGCCTCACATGTTGTGGTTGGAACCACTGTTTTGCAATTGATCCTTAAAATTGTTGGTTGCAAAATATCCACCCAACAAGAACATCATCCTTAAGCCGTTTCCATTCCAAACTCCCAAATTTTCTTATATATTTTAAAGAATACTTGGTGACTAGCCAGAGGAGCATCATGAAAAGTCCTCAAAACTTTATTTTTCAACTTAGATTCAGGTACCAAGAAGATTCTTCCCTTATACAAGATCATCTCGTTCACAACTTCAATTTTATCATCCTGTAAGGAACCATCCAAAATATTAGTGGCAAAGGTTTTTTATATACTTTGAAAGAATTTGATCCTTCCTATTAGTAATTAACTCTATCATAGGATTCAACTGTGGCCTTCTTGAAAATGTATCAACCATTGCATTCCATATTAAAGTCGTAAGCTTGCAACCTACTCACTTTTGTTTCCTCTCATTAAAATCCTTTTGATTAAGCAAATATTTCAAACTATTTTGATCAATTTAACCAAAGACTTACCTCCGACCAAATACTATCGGAACTTAGCCAAAACCTGCATAATGGTTAGCATTTCTTTATCATAAATGGAGTAGCTTCTTTCCATTCCTCTCAAATTCCTACTTTTAAAAGTAATTGTATGCTTATTCTAAATCAAGACAACACCAAAGCATCACAATCAAGCTCAAAAGGCTTTGTCATTTTTGGTATGGCTAAAATAGTACAAGAAACTCATTACTTTCTTAAGTTGATCAAAAGTTTGTTGCACTAAATCAGTCCATGAAAATGCACCCTTTTTGTCAAACCAATTAGAAGATAAGCCAATTGTTAGAAACCCTCCATGAACCTTCTATAGAAGTTCCATAAACCAAAGAAATCTCTCAAATTAGTGAGAGTCCATGGTGGTGTTCAATCCAAGACGACTTAAATCTTTTCTTTGTCAACTTTCACACTTTTAGAGCAGATCACATGTCTCAAATACAAATTTTTTATCTTAGAAATCTTACACTTAATTCTTTGACAAATAGAGATTGAACCTCCAAATTCTTAACTTCATCCAATTGTCTCATATGTTTTTCCCAAGTGTTCTTGTAGATCAAAATGTCATCAAGGAATACTAAAACAAATTTTCTAAGTTGTTAATTGAAGAAGTGGCTCGTGCAAGATTGGAAATTTGCAAGAGCATTAAAGTTGAACTGGAAGGCCCGACTAAGAACTCATTGTTATCACCAAGCTTGCACCCTTTACTAAGCTATTAGCTCAACAACCTAGTGAAAAATTGGATCATTTTCAGGTTGTGTGTCTCTTATTGTGAAAATCAACCTTTCTCGAGGGGGTTGGTTCCCTTGTTTATCACATAAATCCTAACTCTAAACTGCTGTTATTGATGGCAATTCGAAGAATTCCGTGAAAATGAGAGCTGAAGCTATGATGGTGATGCACCAAAATGGATATTTCAACCTATACTACTGCTGTTCCTACACACATTTACTCAATAACCAACTCTACTTGCACAACTCAATGCTTTACTTACTAATACATCATTGTTTCATAAGAAGGTTTAGTTTGCTACGATTCTTAGAAAGAAAACATGTTTTTTTCTCATAGCTAAGGTTCGTTTGAACAAACACACAACTTATAACCTACATTTGATAAGTTTTTCTGCTTGAAGATGATAAACAATGAGACTTATGATAGAGTTTTTGCATATAAAACTCAGTAAAATATATCAATCATTCTTTTACATCCAATAAGACAGTGTATTCAGAAGGTTAAAATAGTGATTTTATTGCTGCAAAAGGTGTGTTTTTAATAGCATATAGTCTGGAAGTAATTAGTATTTCTTTGAAAATGAAAGATTACACACAATTTTTGGTCCTAATGACTGGTTTTGAGTTATAGAACAATGTCTCTTGCTGGAAGAACATTCAAAGTTACAACTTGTAATGTGCCCACTCTACCCAGCATCAGGGTTCATGGATTAACCTATGATTTTGGTCCCGTTAGGCCAATGAAGTGTTTAGGGGACCCTTCGTGGGTGGTTCCGGGCTTTTCGCCTGACCCTAGGGTTGTTTATTTCAGTTGTCTCCATATCAGAGATTCAGTTTTTTGGTGGTTTGCCTTAAAGAGGTCTTTCAGGCTCCATTTGTACATACTATTTTTTGTAAGTTTTTTGAGCATTTTGGTCCCATACTACTGGGTAGTTGGCAGAATTAATTAAATGTTCTGATCTTGTAGTTACAAAATTTCCAGTGCATAATGTTTTTGATCTTATTTTTTGGTATCAACTGTGAGTTTATTTCCTCAATATTGGCAACTATCGGATTTAATGACTAATATTAATTTATTAAGTTTTGGCTTTTATAATATTAATGAAATTAATGACTTTATATTAAGGGGTTTAAGGAGTATTAATTACATTAATTATTTTAATGATTATAAAGTTATTTATTAAACCTTTATAGGGGCACCAATTACAGTAAATGATTAATTGAGATGAAATGAAAATAAAAGTGCATTTCATTTTCTCCAAGTCGTGGGTTTTTGGGAAAGTCATAAAAGGGCTCTTAAGAGCTCATTAATTCATTCCTGTTTACAAATTTTATGAGAAGAGTCACGACATGGGTTTTCTGGTTTGTGGAAGCCATAGCTTTTTGAGGACGAAATCCCTCAAAGATAACAGTGTTTGCGGGTGTGAAAGATCACCCAAGAATACTCAATTTGATCATCTCATTCAGAGGTTATAATTGTGCTTCATTGGATTTAATTGAAAGAGAGCAGATTGAAGGGTTTTAATTGCATATTGGAGGCATTGGAGGTTCACCATTGGTGGCCGTACCATCTCCAAATCAGGATATTCCTTTCCAAGGGCCTACGTGGGTTTTTGGAATGCCATTTTAGATCAGATTTAGACCCTAAATCAGGCCATACCAGTCTTTATTAGCAGCCATCCATCTTTAATTAGGAAATTCATCTTTCTAGCTGGTCTTTTGGGGTGTTGTGTTGCCTAATAACCCTAGGTGTTGGGAAAAAAATACTTCCTTCATATTTTCAGAATTGTAAGCATCAGATCTGCTATTGTTTGAGAACATTTAGACCCTTATAGTTAATATCAGTTGATACATCTTGCCTACTCAGGTGATTGGACTGGGGTTGAAACTTACCACGCGTGTACCAAGTCCTCCGTCAACTGATCTTCTCGGATCTCTTCCCTGTTCTCCTCGACGTCAATATAAGTCTCTAGCACTTGTTGGTCGAACGTGTGGCCCATTATTCTGCCATCCTGCCTGTTGGCCTCCCTTCAGATCTCCAGGTTTGATGAGGCAACGACACCAAAATGTTTGCTCCCTTCAGGGTATGTGTTTATGTGTCTATTACTCAGAGCAAATGAAAATATAAATAGAATAATAATTCAGATGGAACACATAACACAGTAATTGGTAGGAAGATATAACCTTTCATTTGATGTAATGTCTATACAATACTAGTTTTGTTCTTTGTACCAACTCACAATATAAAGCACCCGGCAGTTGGTTAAGAGTGCCAACCACGAGTTCCCCACAGCTACCTGAGAACTTATTTATTCATTGAATTGCCTTATACATAACAAAATATAATTTATTCAATTTTGCGAAACTACCTCCAACACGGCCCTTAGCTTTCATTTGACACTGACTGTCCCTTGGCATTGACTCCTAATGTTTCTATTGGCTTATGAAGTTTTGGTTCAAGAATTTGGGTTATTGAAGCTAGACTTTAAAGTTATCCCTACGCTGTGACTGCAAATTGATGGTTCACATTTGCTTACATTCTATGTAGCAAGTGTTTAATCATAATGTATCAAAACATTTACCACCTTGTAACTTGTCAAGTTAATCCTGCTAAGGAAGCCAAGCAAGCAAGCATGGAAGATATTTAATTTCAATAAAGAGATTCGAGCCTCTATCACTCAATGTACTGAAACTGGATAGTGTAACTTTGTTGCTTTATAAGACACAATGGCTACTCTTAATACATTTTAGTATTTGGCTATTACACATGCTATTGGTTTAGTGATGCAAATATTGTGTTCATTGTGAATTGGCTTGGTAGTTTGTTATCACTGCAAAAAACATCTCAAAAAATAAAATAAAAATAAAAGTGCAAACTAGGACAGTCCCTTACACATGACCCTTTTGACTGTACTTTAATACCCCTTCATCTTTTTCCACATGATTGATATGTCAGGTTTCTTTGTTGCTATGAGATGCATTCCTCATATCTCCATGCTAAATTTTGTCACACGTCATTAACTTCTTTTCTAGCTGTCCTCTTCAACTTTAGAGTTGTCCTTTTCTTGCCATTAGCTGTTTGTACTCATTGTCATGTCATCATATATGTCATAAAATATTTATTCATTATTTTTGCTGTGCTTTTGGTGTGTTGTCACAAGGTCTTTATGCAACATCTTGAAAGTTTACAACTTGTCTCTACGCTCCTTCTGCTCATGATTGTCACAAATTTCTCATACTCATGTTGTCATTAAACCCTTGCTATTCTACTATGGATGTACTATGACAGTCCTCGGAGTTTATTTGCATCTTGTGGAACAACTTGACTATCATAGATAACTTTGTAGGTGGACAATCATTATTCCTACATTGCTGTAACAGGGCATTGATGATGTTTTCTCTTACGCAACCTTTTTTTCTCTTTAGCTGATGTCTCATGTGAGCTTCCTTCTCCATTCACGTAGTTTCTGTATTGGATTGTCACTATCTCCATACATTGTAACTTTGATATCTCTGCTTTGCATTGCAGCTAACCTTATAACTGTCATAACACTAGTATATCACCTTCATTTGTGCTCTCACCTTTAAATGTTCTTCTTCTCTATGTAACTTTGTCTTTCCCTTGAGTTTCCTAGCTCACTGTCACCTTAACCTCACTCCTCTTTCCAATATTGGAAGACTATCCTATTGTTTACATTTCATCTACATTACTGTCACCATAAGTCTTATGTCTACTATGCCAATTATCTATCATGTCACCACAACTGTGTTTTGTCACTTATTTTGTTATCACAATAATGTTACTATGACATGGGTCCTATGCTTGCAAAGTGTTTCAAGATAAGATTTGTAGCCAAAATACATAAAAGTTCAACAAAGGTCTCAAAGATATCTCTTTTTGTTCCTTTGTCCAGGGTGTAAGAACTTATCTTAGTCAGCTATTGTGTTGGCTTGTCACCACTGACACCCTTGTATTTGTTAATGTTTTGGCCTTTACGGCAAAGATCAATGCATTGTACAAAGTGACAATAATAATAATTAATATATTGAATATATTATTGATATATTTAATTACGATAAAATCAGTTGGATAATAATAATAAATATAAAAGGTTATATTTATTAGTAAGAATTGATTTTAATAATTAAATATGGAGCAAATAATATAAAAGAATATATTATTATTAAGGACCAAGTCGGCCAGTCCTTGAGGGAAAGAGTTATGACTCTTGGAGAGTCATTATTATGTATAAATAAAGAGAGTAGATCTGCTCAAGGCGCTAACCAAAAACATAACATTGCCTTCTTCCTTCAACAAGATCCTTGGATGAGCTTATCTAGGAGCGAAAATAATGGCAGCAAATTACATTTTGGAACAGACCTTTTAAGCTCTTATTAGAGGGCGAATTAGAGCAGAATTCAAGGAGAATTAAGCAACCCTAAAGGACGAATTAGGGTAGAATTAGTGCAGCATTCAAGGGCGAATTGTAGCAGCCTTAGAAGGGCGAACTTGGACACTATTGAGCAGATTATTAGGGCGAATTGTTGCAGCCCTAGAAGGGCAAATTTGGACAGCTCCAAGGTGCGAATCAGGGCAGTCCAAGAAGGGCAAATTAGGATGAATTAAAGCAATCCTAAGGTGCGAATCTGATAGCACATTAAAGACATTCAAGGCAGATTCATAGCAGTCCTTTGAGGCATAGGTGTAGATCGAATTCATTTCAAAGTCAGATCTGAATGCTGATTAGGATCAATCAGAATTGGAGGAAGCTCCAAGTGGGCTAAATTCAACATCCATAGAAGCCACATTGGAGAGCTTGAAGTCTGATTTCCGGGTACTATCTCTCCTTCTTTGTGATTTCATATTTATATCCCGTGCTTAGTGTTTGAAACACTTCTATAGATTGCATATTCCTTATGATAATCTGAAAACATTAACAATATTCTCTGTTGCTTCATTTGCCCACTCACCATTCTCTACCATTCACTTGCTGTGTGGTTTAATAACATATAGTTTGTCATGATGACTATACATTATCAGTTTGCTCGAAGTGACCTAAGACTTCACCCTTGATCTCTGCGTTGTCATCATCATTGCGAAATTTTTTTTTTACTGTCCTTTGTTGTGTGACTATCATCCTATGACTATGTAAGGATTGTCACCTCATTTCCTTTCTCTTTCATGCTTGAACATGACTACCATGTAAGTAATGATTCTCATAGGAATCTGTGCTGGATCACTGCCTTCTTGGAGTCTTAGAGTTCCGGCGAAATTTTCATACTCTAGCTTATAGACTAACATGTATGGTAAATGCCCTATGGACCTTTTGGGAGTTATCCTATAAGCCCATAATGCTGATTTCAACTTTGTGTGCCATGCTCTTTGGTTGTCTTCAATTGTTCTTTCAATAATCTTGACAAGGTTCTTATTTCTGGACGTTGCTTGGCCATTGCCTCGTGGATGATATTTAGAGGATAAATACCATTCTGAATTAGCCCAATCGGTTGTATTAATATGCACAAAAGACAAAGCATTATCTGAAACAATAAATTTAGGAACATCGAACTTTGTGACCAGGTCTTCACTATAGTCTAAATCAATAGTTTCATTTGCCTCCTTTAGTGCTTTAGCTTCTATCCATTTGGTGGAGTGGTCAATAGCTATAAGTACCCACTTGTGGCCCACACTCGAGGATCGATTAATTACTCCAGTAAAATACAATCCCCACTTCATCAAGGGGTTGTTCAACTTGAATGTGCTTCAATGGAAGGGATACTAACCTCTCTTTTCCTATAAAAAATACCCACTTCTTGAATTTCCTTACCAATGAGTGTACATACTTGAACAAATTGGACCAATAGTAGTTTGCTTTCATAATCTTAAGTGTTGTTCTTCTTGGTGCAAAATGTCCACCAGCTGTCCCCTCATTGAACTAATGCAATACCTTGTTAACTTGATTAGTCTCAATACCAAAGCAACCTACCATTAAAATGTTTCTTGAAAAGTATGTCATTTAAGAGTGATAATCTGAAAACATTTACAGTATTCTCTGTTGCTTCATTTGCCCACTCACCATTCTCTACCATTCACTTGCTGTGTGGCTTAATAACATATAGTTTGTCATGATGGCTATACATTATCAGTTTGCTCGAAGTGACCTAAGACTTCACCCTTGATCTCTGCGTTGTAATCATCATTGCGGAATTTTTTTTTACTGTCCTTTGTTGTGTGACTATCATCCTATGACTATGTAAGGATTGTCACCTCATTTCCTTTCTCTTTCATGCTTGAAGATGACTACCAGGTAAGTAATGATTCTCACAGGAATCTGTGTTGGATCACTGCCTTCTTGGAATCTTAGAGTTCCGGCGAAATTTTCATACTCTTCCTTATAGACTAACATGTATGGTAAATGCCATATGGACCTTTTGGGAGTTATCCTATCAACCCATAATGTTGATTTCAACTTTGTGTCCCATGCTCTTTGGTTGTCTTCAATTGTTCTTTCAATAATCTTGACAAGGTTCTTATTTTTGGACTCTGCTTGGCCATTGCCTCATGGATAATATTTAGAGGATAAACACCATTCTGAATTAGCCCAATCGATTGTATTAATACATACAAAAGCCAAAGCATTATCTGAAACAATAAATTAAGGAACATCGAACTTTGTGACCAGGTCTTCACTATAGTTTAAATCAATAGTTTCATTTGCCTCCTTTAGTGCTTTAGCTTCTATCCATTTGGTGGAGTGGTCAATAGCTATAAGTACCCACTTGTGGCCCACACTCAAGGATCGATTAATTACTCCAGTAAAATACAATCCCCACTTCATCAAGGGGTTGTTCAACTTGAATGTGCTTCAATGGAAGGGATACTAACCTCTCTTTTCCTATAAAAAATACCCACTTCTTGAATTTCCTTACCAATGAGTGTGCATACTTGAATAAATTGGACCAATAGTAGCTTGCTTTCATAATATTAAGTGTTGTTGTTCTTGGTGCAAAATGTCCACCAGCTGTCCCCTCATTGAACTAATGCAAAACCTTGTTAACTTGATTAGTCTCAATACACCAAAGCAACCTACCATTAAAATGTTTCTTGAAAAGTATGTCATTTAAGAGTGATAATCTGAAAACATTAACAATATCCTCTATTGCTTCATTTGCCCACTCACCATTCTCTACCATTCACTTGTTGGGTAGCTTAATAACATATAGTTTGTCATGACGACTATACATTATCAGTTTGCTCGAAGTGACCTAAGACTTCACCCTTGATCTCTGCGTTGTCATCATCATTGCATAATTTTTTTAATTGTCCTTTGTTGTGTGACTATCATCCTATGACTATGTAAGGATTGCCACCTCATTTTCTTGCTCTTTCATGCTTGAACATGACTACCATGTAAGTAATGATTCTCATAGGAATCTGTGTGGGATCACTGTCTTCTTGGAGTCTTAGAGTTTTGGCGAAATTTTCATACTCTGCCTTATAGACTAACATGTACGGTAAATTCCATATGGACCTTTTGGGAGTTATCCTATCAACCCATAATGCTAATTTCAAATTTGTGTGCCATGCTCTTTGGTTGTCTTCAATTGTTCTTTCAATAATCTTGACAAGGTTCTTATTTCTGGACTCTGCTTGGCCATTGCCTCGTGGATAATATTTAGAGGATAAACACCATTCTGAATTAGTCTAATCGGTTGTATTAATACGTACAAAAGCTAAATCATTATCTGAAACAATAAATTTAGGAACATCGAACTTTGTGACCAGGTCTTCACTATAGTTTAAATCAATAGTTTCATTTGCCTCCTTTAGTGCTTTAGCTTATATCCTTTTGGTTGAGTGGTCAATAGCTATAAGTACCCACTTGTGGCCCACACTTGAGGATCGATTAATTACTCCAATAAAATACAATCCCCACTTCATCAAGGGGTTGTTCAACTTGAATGTGCTTCAATGGAAGGGATACTAACCTCTCTTTTCCTATAAAAAATACCCACTTCTTGAATTTTCTTACCAATGAGTGTGCATACTTGAACAAATTGGACCAATAATAGCTTGCTTTCATAATCTTAAAGTGTTGTTGTTCTTGGTGCAAAATGTCCACCATCTGTCTTCTCATTGAACTAATGCAAAACCTTGTTAACTTGATTAGTCTCAATACACCAAAGCAACCTACCATTAAAATGTTTCTTGAAAAGTATGCCATTTAAGAGTACATATGGAATAGATTGCAACATATATACCCTCTTTTTCCTCTATCTATTTCTTGTGGGCATACACCAATTTGTAGGAAGTCAACCATGTCTTGCACCCAACTTGAAGGAGTAAGTTTAGTTGTTTGAGCATCATTTTGAAGGACTAATACATCCTTCTTTACAATCTCTTCGCTATTTTTTGACTTATCAGAAGCTGTTCACACAAACCTTTGCCTCTAACTTAGCTATCTTAATTTCAATGTCACCTTGGAGATCCAACTTACTTTTTTGTCACACAAGTCTGTGCTTTGTAAAAACTCCGTAACACTTGGGTAAGCAACCATCAAGTAAACCTTATTGTTTGAAATCAAATGCCTAAACTTTGTAAGGCTCCTAATAACAACTTGGGCATGTTTTTCAACAAAAAACATACCTTTTGTTCATACCCTTCCAAGCCTTAATAGAAAATCCTATTGGTTGCTTCAAACCTTCGTCATTCGTTTTCACATATAGTTGAGATGGTATCAATATTTCCATAAGCATACAACGTAAAGTCCTTATAAAAATTAGGATTTACAAGAGTGGGTTCTACTACTATGGCTTCTTTTATGTTCTCAAAACTTTTTTTTTCTTTCCCTTGTCCCGTTGAAAGACACATTTTTCTTCAACATAGATGTTAGTGGCTTTATAAGATCAACAATATCTCATATAAACCTCCTAACAAAGTTGATTCTTCTTGAAAATCTTTGTAAACTCGCTGGTAGAGACAATGCCAATATACCACTTGCTCTTTCCTAAAAGTTGATTCTCCTAAGAATAGAGTTGAGAATAAAAAGATGTTATCTATCCTTGAAGTTGTGGCAAAGGATGTTAGCTTGTTGAAGAATGATTATGAGGTCCACATCAAGGCGTTGGAAGATAAACTTCAACATGTGTATCAAAATCAAGATATGGTTGTCAAGGTGAGCTAGACCAGCATTGAAAACAATGCTAAAGGGCTCCACGTGCTCACTCGAAAGTCCAAGAATTTGAGGGAAGAATATATAGTGAGGATGTCAAAGTGTGATGAAAATGCAAGTGGGTTTGTGATTAAAGGTAAACAAGGTACTTATTTAGTTAACAAGGCTCGAGTGCTTGTGCTCGTAGTCATTCTAAGAAACCCTTTGAAGATGAAAAGAAGCTATCAGAGATGGTCAACCTTCATAATCGATTCTATCAACGAAAACTTAAAGCAACTAAGACTCTTAAGGAGTTATAATAGTTTTTGTTGTTGTTTTGTTTTGTGTTGGTTCATTGGATAGCTGCGAGTTGGTTGTCTATCTTTTAGGTGATGTTTCTATGTAAAGAATTTCAAGTCCCTTCAATACCTATTATACCTTAAATCAAAAAATTAAAAAAAGTGTCTTGTCTCATACCTACCATAATATGCCCCTTTCAATAGTGGTATCACTAGAAAGTTTTAGAAGCAAGTTAGCTCTAAATTCCAAAAAACAATGTCCTCTTGAAAAAAAAAGGCTTTCAATTACGAGCAGATTGATTAAGATAAAAGTTATCTTTGGAGCTCTTCTTATCTTTTAGGTGGGCGCCCTCTAGTTTTGTGAGAACACCATAAAATGAATGGAAGATGTGGGAAATTTTTTTATGGAGAGGTAATTTTGAAGATAAGTAAATCCATCTTGTTTTTAGACCATAGTTGATATTAATAGGTCTAAGAATCAGAAATTTTAGAGCAATTAACAATAAAAATGCTAGATACACTAATGTCACTGAGAGTTTAGGTAAGTCATAACTCCCCTCCCCTTGACGCAATCTCCGGATAAAAACACTTAGTAAGGATTAATAAAAAAATCTTCATTATTGCACTTACACCTTAAGAGTCTATCATCAAGAATAGCATTGAAAGGATATGTACATCCTTATAACATATATTTCAAAAAAAATATTTTAAATTTGTATAATCAAAATGATGTACAATACAATTTAAAATAACAATAGAATAAATAGAAAACAAAGATGATAGGGGAGAGGACCCAGTACTTGAACACGTTCCAATGGTTGTGATAGGAGTTGTTCACTTAATACCCACACTTCTTGATTTAATATCCAATATTTTTTACAGCATTGTATCAATAGTTGTGACTTTAAAGTTGTTTTTGCTGATGGTGACTACCCAAAATTGAATGAAATGTGTCCCTTATTCTAAAAAGCAACCAATTGTGTGATGCCACATCAGCTGCTCAAGTATGGGGGTCCCTAATGCACTACGATTGGTCTCACTTTTTTTTTGGGCTGTTTTGGACACCTTGGCAAAAAACATGCTGATGTGGCATTATATTTTGATGACGTGGCCCTGAAACCTTAGTTATAAGCAGGGGACTTGCCAAGTAAGCTACTATAAAAAAATAAGAGTGATTTGAACTTTCCACATAGGATTTTGAGAAGCGCGAAGTTAGGGTGCTCAACTACCGGGTCCTCTCCCCTATGTGATATATTCATTTGAGAAAGTTCTTTTAAATAAAAAGCATAGCACACAGTATTATTTTTTTTTATACTTAAAAAATCAATAAGGATGTTAGATTCTATTAATAAGGAAATTCAATACTCATTTAAAAAAAGTTGGGTGGTTAAATGAACACAAAACTTGTAACATCATAAAATAAAGTGACCTAAACGAAGAATACAAAATGTGACCACCACTCTCAGATTTGCAATCAATGCTCATGTACAACACTTACTCAGCTGGCAAACTCGAGCTCATGTACAACACTTATTCAGCTGGCAAACTCGAGCTGCAACCTACGACTTCAGTGCCTAACTTTAAACCTCTCCCACATAATCCCTTCATTTTCTGCATTATCGGAATGGATTATTGGTATCCTCTTACTCAGATTATCACGGTCGAATTTACCAGAGAGAAGTACCCAGCGAAGGAGCAGACAGACCATAATTGAGAGTAAGAGAGCATGCCCACTTTACCTCATTACTGCCCCACCATTTCTGGCTGACAATATGGGTAGCCCTGGTGTTCCAAACCTCTCTTTAGTGAGCAAATATCAGACTAACACAAATTGGAAGAATCGATTGACACTTGCTTGCCAATGAATTACTTCAATTCCTCGTTTTTGTGTCTGCCTCAAATGCTCTCACTCGGAGCATCTGAGGTTCCAAGCAACTTCTTGTAGAGAAGACAATCATCCACAGTATTGCTTGAAAGTGAGAAGAACTCTTCTCGGCTTGGCCTTCCATATATCCCACGTCACATATGCCATCAATACAACTACTCCCACCATGCCTTTTCCTCTCTAACGCTCAACACTAAGAGCATAAGGACAAAAGATTTTGTAACACAAATCATAAAGATGATCCTGCCTCTGCAAGTTTGAAAGGTGTTAATTTGCACTCAAATTTATTGATCAGAAAAGCCATAAATATGCTGCTTGTAATCTTTCGGCCCTTATCTTTTGTTAAATTAGATGGATTCCTTTGTCTTTACCCCAGAATGAGAATAAAGAAGAGCGTCGAATGTAGACACCCCTATGCTTTTGTGCTGGAACCCATTATTGGGCTGGATTCAATTACAATAATGGTGGGTTAAAGACTTTAAGGCACATTAATTCCAGGTCCAACTGGACACACAAGACAGACTTGACCAGACAAATGGAATCCAAATTTGCTTTATTATGTCTTCTACGGATTTGTTCTGTTAGATAAGGCAAAGCTTACTTAAAGAGGTGCTAAGTTTTTTCACATACTAAGGAAAAGAATCCACTGTCAAATTTGGGCATAATGATATTTCTCTGGTTTGATACTTATGCCGTGTGGTGGCATCTATTCTTCCCCCTTATGATGCTTAATGAACTTAATGTTTAGCACCAAAAGAACAAGCCATAGGGCTGTGGTATATAGCTGCAGTCCCTATCTGAAATTGAGATGCTTTTTCTACAAGTTTCATGTTGTGAAATCCAAAACGTATTTGAAACTCAATGCATCTCATTCATACTGTTCAAATCATTCTCGCAGATGTCAATTTTGGAGCTTAAAGAGCATGATAAGGATAATGGAAAAAAAAACTATAAAGATGTCTACAAGTTTTAACAAAGATTTGTTTAAGGTCATTCTTTTCAGAATAATAATGTTCAAATAACTATTTAAAAAAGCATGGGTAATTCTTCAAAACTCTTACATATAGATTGACAAGGTAAAGTCAAATTATAGTTTCTTAGAAGGGAGATTGAAATCATTCAGACGAAGGATGCTGAGTTTGTATCTTAACAAATCAATTTAAAATCCATGATAAAAACATTCAAGATCAAAAGATTGTAGGAAAATACTTAAGGTTTTGCTCATAAGAGTTAAGCTCATAGTCATTGCAATAGAGAAGGTTAAAGATTTGTCACAAATGAAGATCGTCGATTTGATTAGTTTACTTCAAACCCATGAATATTAGTTGAATAGGTCTATCCTTTCTTGCTTTCCAAAGCAAGCATTCAAAGCTCAAGCCAATATGAGAGGTAGGAGGAGAGGAAGTAAAAACCCCACAAGAAATTCTAGGAGAGGAAGAAAAAAAGAGATGTTAACAACCAAGAGGAAGCAAGCAACTTACAACTATGCTTACTGAGCTAAGATTAATGATAAACATAATTTGTTCAATGGTATTATTTTCATAATTATGGTCATTTTGCTAATGAATACGAGAAAGACAATACCATTAGTGAAAAGAAAATGAAAATATGACTATTATGGAGGTTGACCTTAAGCAATAAAAAATATCTACCATGTGTAACATAATTGGGTGAGGCAATGCTAAAGTTTGTACTTGGATAACAAATGCAACAACCACACGAGTGCAAAAGAAAACCTATTTGCCTTCATTGATAAGAGTGTCTAGTCAGAGATCAAAATGGGGAACAATGAAATACTTTCAACAGAGGGTAGAAAAATTGCCATGATCGACGCTAAGCATAGTGATAAAAAAAATAAAAATGGAATCTTTTGACTCTTGGACAATTTGTCAAAAATACAAACTGTTGAAGAAAATTGGAGAGTGCTTATCTTTAACAAAAATAGGAGCAAGAATGATATTGTACTAGTTGCAATGAGAAGGAATCAAAAGTTTCCTCTATGGATGCAAATTAATAAATGTCAACATGGTTTACAATAGCTCTTCCTAAATACATGAAGAGTAGGACACTGTTATAGGTAGGCTTTAAAAATGGTCATCTAAGATCCCTCCAAGCTCTATCATTTAAGATGGGCACATTTGAATTGTTTTAGACTTTGTTTTTTGTTCGAGAAGAATATGGTTAAGAAGTTACTAACCATAGTAGAGCTTGATTAAAAATATGAAGCTTGCATTTTATCAAAGTTTATCATAGATATTTATTTTAATCAGGGAAGTTTAGGAGAGAAAAAACACCATTCAAGTTATAGTGCAATTGGATTTATGCACGTCCATTTGTAAACTCTCACCATAGGAAAATATAACATTTTATGACCTTCATTAATGACTACAATTGAAAGATATAGGTATATTTATTAAAGAAAAAATTAGAAGGCTTTGAAACAGTCAAAGAGTTCGAGGCTTGGATAAGGAATTTGAATGCCTTATCAAGGTCCTTAGATCAGATAGAGAAGGGTATACCTCCAAAGCATTTTAAATTTTTTGTAGGAATGAGAGTATATGAAAAAATCTACAACCAACTCTACTCCATGGTAAAATAGAGTAAGAAAGAGAAATAATATGACCATCAAAGAAATAGTAAGAAGTATGTTGAAGACCAAGAGTCTTTCAAATGAATATGGGGTGAGGTTGTATACTTACTAAATAGATGTCTCATAAAGGCTGTGTATGACAAGATTTTATAAGAAGCATGAAGAAGATGTAAATGAAACTTGAAGCATCTCATATTTTTTGGGTGAGTGCCTTATGAATTTGTGCCAAAGGAGAAAAATAAAAACTTTGATGATAAAGAAGAATTGACATCTCCATAGATGACGAAGAAGAAGATATTGAAGATCAATGTGGTGTATCTATAACATATTTAAATCTCAATAATTAGAATCAAAGATTGCTGACAATAAATTTAGAGCATAACACTTAGCTCTAAAGAATATCTACAACTCAAAAAAGTCCACTAGCTGACTCCATAAGCATACTTCACAATCGTGAACCTCTAGTGGTAAGATTTCAAATATGATACTTGCATCTCTAATACCAGAACAAAAATGTTTAAGGAAGATATATTAAAATACAATGTATGATGAATTAGATGAAATCTAAATTTTGTAGAATTTTCTCATTTAACAATCCAATACATTTTGAAGAAAAAAAAATAGAAATGGCGTGAGGCTATTTTGTAAGAGAATAGATTGAATAAAAAGAAATAGGATATGAGTGCTAACTAATTTTTCAACAACTAAATAAGTGATTAGATTAAGTGGGTTTATGAGACTAAGAGCAATTATAATAAAAAAACAATTGAAATACATAAGTAAGGCTAGTTGTGAAATGATACAAACAACAATCTAGAAGAGATTATGATAAGACACTCTTGTAACAAGAATGGAAACCATGCAAGCTATCTTAGCAATAGTAAGCCAATACAAGTGAAAGGCGTACTAAATAAATATGAAATATTCTTTCTTCAACAAAGATTTGAAGGAAGAACTTTATTTTGAAATACCACCTAGCAATCAAGACCCAAGAAAATTATAAATAAGTGTATAGGTTAAAGAAAACACTTTATGGACTGAAGCAAGGGCCTTGTGCATGGTACAAATAGTTGACACATATTTGTTGAGAAATGGTTTTAACAAAACTAATAGTGAGACCACACTCTACAAGAAGCAAAGTTATGCCACAAGATTATAAATGTTGTTTTGTATGTAAAGATTTAATATTCATAAAGAATAATAATTTTCTTATTGTTGAGTTTAAATAAACCTTTAAAAGAGAGTTTGAAATGACAAACTTAGGCTTGCTAAAATATTTCCTTGGAATTGGGGTAAAATAAATGAATCATGATATTTGTATTTGTGAAATGAAGTATGCAACATAAATTTTGAAGAGGTTTAGGATTTTGAACAAGAAGCCCACATCAACACCAATAGTCACCTGAGTAAAATTTATGAAAATTGTAATAGCAATGTAAACTTAACCTTGTAAAAGAGCATGAATTAAGCCCACATTTTAGATTTATGAAGACACTAAAAGATGTACATTGAGAAAAAGTACAAGAATCCAAAGACATCAATGGTACCAAAGGCTGTGATACTTTTTTACTACATCACATGAGTATAATCTTAAGTTAAAGAAATCAATTCTAATGTCCATCATTCTTGCCAAAGATCTCCTAGATAGAGACATCCCATCTTGCAACCTTTTTTGTTAAATTTGAAAAGTTTTTGAATAAAAAGAATGTTTTTTTTAGGAAAGTGATTATTGGTAGGTGAAAATTGAAAAGGAAAAAAAAAATGAAAAAGAAAGAAACAATAGAGAAAAAAGGAAGAGGAAAACTTAGTAGTACTAGAGAGAGAGAGAGAGAGAGAGAGAGAGAGAGAGAGAGAGCTCCAAAAACCACATGAAATCTAGTAATATTAGCTTCAAAAAGATGCAAGAGAGCACACAACTATTTTATTTTGGAGAGAGTACACACTATATTAAGCAAAACGATTTGTAGATAATTTTATAATTTGTTTGTAAACAGTTTATACAAGCTTTTTATATATATACAAAATATATTTTCCAAATTTGATCTTTTCCTATATTTTCATAAGCTTATATATTTTTAAAATTTATTAATTTATTATTTATTCAACAAGTCGTTATAAGACAATAGAACAAAACAATTCAAAATAAATATACATATTTTTCCTAAAATTTAACTATGATTCACACAAATTTCATTGAGCACATTCACCCCACCACATCCTCTTCCCGCCACTATTAGTTTATCCACACATAATCATCTATACACCCATAACATATATACACATATATACAGATTCACTGTATATCTGTATCTCGCAAAAGAGACAACAATAACTATTTTGTAATAGTCATCATCAATTTCAAGACTAGCAGGGGGATTCTTTGGTTTTGTTTACCCTATTTGAATCACAATCCACCCAAGCAAATGGAAATGACCGATTACAAACACACCCAATGTTTAAATTCAACTCAAAAAGCCAAAAAAGTAGAAGAAAATCACAACAGGGTTCCACATTGATTCTCAAAATATTTAATAGAGAAACAATCCCTCGCCAGGTACAGATTATAGAATTTTCTACAGCTCTAGCTGCACATTGCAATATGGATCTAGCAAAAGAAAAAGAAGATAATAATGCAGATATAAAACATAGAAGAAAAACATAGCATAAAGAATGAAATTCGATTAACCATTGTTACATTTACATTACAATGCTTGTAGATTTATACAATTTTACCCACTGTTAATTAATTATAGCTCCGCCCAATGTTCAAACTGCGCTTGCCGCTGTTATTCCCGCTCAAACGACTCCTGTCTTTTTAGTGGATGGAGGAGCCATTTTCAAGCTTGTTCTGGGTTCTTCCTCCTTGTCTTCCCTTGTCTCCCTCTCTCTGCGAATAGATCACGATTCTAGGCTCGTTTCTCAGGTGGGCGGGAATCTGAAAGAGCCTTCTCTTTCACTTTCTCCTACTGTTGATCACAAGCATGGTGTGTCTGGGAAGCACGCCTCTGTCCCGTGCATTTCCAACCTGGCTATTGGTGGTGTGCCTATTGGTGGTGGTGGGGTGAATGTCTCAGTGGCTAGGGTGTCGGTCGTGGCCTCCATCTCTATGGCGACTGGTCTTGGTCTGAGGGTTTCTGCGGGGCCTTCATTGTGGGTGTCGGTGGTGCCTGTTGTTGGGGCTGCCCGAAAGTCTTCCGTGGCTGCTCCTATCTTAGTCGCTAATCACATTTCTCTTACTCTAGGTGATGAATCTATGGAAATAGAGCAATCATCATCTATCTCCTCTAATTAGATGGTTATTTACAGATTTAGGGGTTTTTGGCCATGTCTTCTTGAGCTTCATGCCTGGATTTCCAAATTTTGGGAACCTGTCATTTATGGATGAGGTTGCCAAAGTGGAAGAAGGCTGTATTACAGATAAAGGAAAATCTACCAAGAGATCTTCACCTTCCTTTGATATGACACTTCATTCCCATAAGAAGGGGGTTAAGGGATAATTGGTTTGTTTCATGAGTTGTATGGTTTTGGCCTTCGTATCTTGGTGTTGAGCAGATGGAGTTATAGTGTGTTTATTTTTGCTGCTACTGCTATGCTGGTTTGGGGCTGCTGGTAGTTTGTGTTGGGTGGGCTCTTCTCTTGGTCCCCCAGCTATTTTTTTTGTTGTAGATGTTCTTTGTTTTGCCTATCTGGGGTGTTAGCCCTTCTTGGTCTTCTATCGCTATCTGTGATAATTAGTTTCAGTTATGGGCTTTCAATGTTTATCTTTCTTTTGCTTTGTTAAAGGGTTTTGGGGCCCCCTCAAAACCTGTTGTTACCGTAATAAAAAACAATAAAAAATTAAGGTGAAGAGTGCAATCATGAATTTAAACAATAGTTCCTCTGTAGTTGGAAACGGTGATCCACAAATCATAGATTTGAATTGAAGGTGAGTATAGAAGTTAGAATTAAACACTAACACCCCCCTTAATTCTAACTAAGGAGAAAAGAAAAACCTAAGGAGGAAAGAGGGAAAAACAACCTGGTGGGAACAAAGCGCCCCTCAAAATTAACACTAATTTGCATGACAACTACAATGCTCTAGTATCCTTCATTCTGAGGTCTCACAGAAAGTGAAAAAGAAAAAGATGAGGCCCATTTGTGCCTTCACAAAGAAGATAAATAATGCCAATACAGAATGTAGCATAGCGAATGCTGTAGTAGTTTCCGTTGCAACAAATAATGCCTCTTCCTTTTGGAAGATAAAAACCTTGAGCTATCAAAATGGTGAATTCCCACTCAACTGAAATACATGAAGGAATCAAGATGAATGGTTCCGCAAAAAAATTATGTATCTCCTTAGAAGTCAAATAGATCTCCTTCAAATGTTGCACCAATCAATCCACACTCATATCAAACTGTGAGGAATGATAATGTAGAGAATGAGGAAGACGATCAACAACAATTGAAGAAGAATCACCCTCATGAAAGACAAGATGTACGCAATCAATAGTGTCATCTAGATCTGAAATGGGTGATTCCACAAAAAAAAAAGAGATGTCTGATAGAAAATGATCCCATCGAACTGAATCTAGGCAACAAGAATGAACCCGTTGAAGAGAATATGAAGTAGCATTTGAAGAAGCCAAGATCTCTATCAAACTAGTAAGTGGAGGTGACTGAATAGCTTCCAATACTGGAGATGTAGAAAGAGGGAAATTTGGAGGATATGTCTCTGTGTAATCAAGACAATCAAAACTCTTCCAATAAGCAAGTTCCTCTTTAGTGTCATCGTCATACATTGGATCATCATCTTTATCAAGGGAAAGAAACATATCTATAGCTGGATCATCTGGGAAAGGAGATTCAGTCGGATCTCCATATATTTCCCATAGAGTGGACCAAAGAGTGCGAGGGAACTCAATGTGTGATAGAGCCCATGATGTGTGGTCCCCAACACTTAAACCAATTAATCCTAAGACATGATCATTTCTGCCAACATGTACTTGGTTTAGGAATAAGCCCATACAAATGTGGCAATAGATGAATCCATCGACAATTCTTTAGGATTACATCACACCAAGAATTATAATTTTCTTCTTCCAAAGTGATGACAAAGGGATGATATTGTATTCCCATTTTCGCCTTAGACTGCCCCCTTTTGGAACTTTATTTTCAGTTCATGAATACAAAAAAGGAATTAAGAAACACCTCCAAGACAATGAAAAAATTCATTCCAAAATAGTTCTGGTCTGCAATACCTACAAATAAAATTGATGCTTCATCTTCCTAGCTCCCACGAGCTCTGATACCATGTAGAATTTTCTACAGCTGTAGATGCACATTACAATATGGATCTAGCAAAAGAAAAAGAAGATAAACATGCAGATATTAAACAAAGAATAAAAATAGAGCATAAAGAATGAAATTCAATTAACCATTGTTTCATTTACATTACAATGTTTGTAGATTTATACAAGTTTACCCACCGTTAACAATAGAAAATTAAGGTGAAGAGTGCAATCATGAATTTAAAAAACAATTCCTTTGTAGTTGGAAACGCTGATCCAAAAATCATAGATCTGAACTGAAGGTGAGTACGGAAGATAGAATTAAACACTAACATAGATAATGAGAATGGTCGCGCTAAGATATGGAAATGAATTTGAAAAACAAGGTGAATCATCCACTCAATAGAGATCTCCAAAATCTATCATTGGAGCTCAATAAAATAACCCAAAAAAGAGTGACAACCAATCTAGTTCTACACTAAATGCTCATCTGATTAAAGTCTATTCAAGTTGGCAAACTTGAGCTGTAATCTACAAGTTTGGTGTCCAGCTTTAACGCTCTCGCAGGTATTCCTTTCATTTTTGAAATGATCATTTTTTGAGAGGAGACACTAGCACAATGAAATTGCCAGATGATGTCAACCATATACTAGTTTTCTTTCTTACTACTATTGTAAATTAGTCAATGAAAATATGGGTACATAGTGCTCCAAAGCCCTGTATAGGGAGCGAATTTCTCACAAATAGATTGTGGGAGAACCTATTGACAATTGCTTGTCAATTGATATTTTCAAAAACTCCTTGAATTTGCTTGAAATTTTTGCATTTTCTTGTCTAAGTTTCCAATCAACTTTAGAAATAGAGGGAAGAAAACCAAAGTACTAACTACATGAGGAAAAGAGTTACTCTTTTCTTGGCCTTGCATATATCCCATGTGATGAATAATAGTATAATAGTATTCTTTCTATTGCTTAAAACAAAACATCAACACATTGTTTTTTTAGTTGAGACACAAAATAAAAACCAACTTGCAGGTTTCTAACACAAATCCAAGAAACATAATCGACTCTACAAGATGAAGGATGCTATTTTCTGCCCAAATATCACATTAAATTTATTAATCTATAAATAATAGTCTTGGGTTTGACTCAAATTACCATGCAGGTGGGATTACAGACTTGATTTTTTTTAAGTTTAGATCTTGTCAGTAGATGCAAATTGTGTATCCCAAATTGCAATGGAATCCAATTATACAAATGGTTTATTTAAAGTTGAACATACTAAACGATATGAGGTTTACTAAAGGAAGCATAAAGATATATTTTTATAAAATAGAAAACATAACAGTAAGAAGCATCCAATTCCAGATGCACATCTAAAGATATATACCAACAATGAAAAGTTATTCGCTAATCTGTGCAACCTTGCTTCACAGAAGCGAATCTTTTTCTTTTAGGAGACAATTTGACAAAAATAAGTGTCAAGAATAAGTTCTTTAAAATAAAACGTACACTAGTCGAGCTTCTCTTCTTTTTCTTTGATCCACTTTTATGTCTCTTCATATTGGCTAGTGTCATTATTTTTACAATGTGATTATTAGAAATATTAATCTTCCCCCAAAGGAGCTTTGATACCATGGAACAAGCAAAATCTCCAAAATAGGGTAGAGCACAAACATAGAGATTGCAACTCTGTTTTCTCAATCACTAGGAATGCACAACAAAATAAAATAAATGGAGGCAACACACATCTGGAGGCATGCAAGGTTTTTTTTTCTTGTTTTCTATTAAATCTGAAAAAAATAATTTCTACAAATAACAAACTACAAATTATAGAAATAAACTTATCTAATTACAAACTAAGTTGCAACACTCAGGCGCTGCACCCAAACACTTAGAGCTTCTCAAAGCAATTATAGTCTACTCACTAGGAACTAGAGCAAACACTACTCAATCAATAAAGGACACAACTGTTGTTGTAATATAGTCTGAATCACACAAAGCACAAAAAAAATTCTTTTTACTGCTGCACACACATAATAAAATTTGGAAAGACATTGTTTCCTTTTGTCTTGCGTTGTCATTCAATTTCCCACACAAAATTTCAAATTAAAAATCACCTACCAGCAATAAATTCAATTGACTGTTGGGGTTGAGCTATCTTTACCCATGTCAAGAGCCAACTGGAGATTTCATTCTCTAGAATTTGGGCTTCATTTACTCTTGGCTAGGAGCTCTTGACATGTAGGTGTGCACGTCAGGGGGCTTATGGCAATTCAAATTTCCAACACTCCCACTTTGTGTTGAGTTGACAAACAAGATCAAGTGTTATCCAAATCAACTACACTCAAAATTTTTGTTGCTCAATGACTTGGTGAAAATGTATGCTAGCTACTACTTAGACGTACAAAAATATATTTTAATTTTACCAATTTCAACCAATTGTCTGATAAAATGATACCTAATTATAATGTATTTTCTTCTTCCATGAAACACATGTTTTTTGTCAATGCTATTGAGAAAATATTGTCACAATAAACTATGGTTCCATCCTCTTGTTCTTCCTTTAAATCTGTCAAAATTCTTCTTAGCCAAATAACTTGACATGCTGCTGCATTTGCTGCAACATATTTAGCCTCAACTTTAGATAGAGTGGTAACATGTTGCTTCTTGGTGTATGCACCCTAAAATGGTCACCTAGACTATGGGCCCCCATTCTTCAATTTACCAGATGATAGAATCAATTTATCAAATTCCTGAATCAATGCCTTGCAATATTTTTAATTGAAATCAATTTCCTTGATCAAATCGTAATTACTTCAATTATTTCAATATTTCCCAAGGTTTGATCATTTCATCAATTATCTTATTTAATTAAAAGAAAACAATCCTTTTTTATTAAATAAAATAATCTTATTTAATTAAAATCCCTTTTTAATTAAATAATTTTATCTTATTTAATTAAAATCTCTCTTAATTAAATAATCTTATCTTATTTAATTAAAATCTCCTTTTTTAATTAAATAAAATAATCTTATTTAATTAAAAGAAAATCCCTCTTTTAATTAAATAAAATCTCCACTTAATTCCCTCTTTGTGTTGAAAAAGGAAATAAATTAAATAAAAAATAAATAAATCTCCTATTTCTTCACACATATTCCTAAGTGGTGGGCTTTTTGCCTTTTAATCATAGCCTTTGATTTTGCCTTTTGAAGATATGAGCAGATGGATCAACCAAGATTTAATCTCCACCACTGCTCATTTCTTTTTACCTCTTAATCTCTACCGTCCATTTCTCTTTAAAAGGAAAACCTCTCCTTCTCATTAAGATATAGAATTTTGATGCCATTGTTATGTTGTAGGATTGGAGAGCAACTTTGGAGGAGAATTCGAGCACTTGAGCTTGGATATTGCAACTTCTCTCTCCTTATCTTCTTCTCTCATGCCCCCATGGCAATCCATTTAGATTAATCTTACACTTGCATATTATATTAGATTCATGTTTCCTTTCATAGATTAATCTTGCATTCATGTTTCCTTTCATAGATTAGCCTTGCATTTGTATTTCCTTTCATAGAATAATCTTGCATTGTTATCATATAGAATAGCTTCCATTTTCATTTGCATGCATATTTGGTGATCATGGAGACTAGCATTCTTGCTCTTCCTCTTTGAATCTCTCATTTTATGGTGTACTTGCATGGGCACAAACTAGGTCAATCTGAGGGCCTCCATTACAAACCCTTGCACTCCATGAATAGAGAGCTATGAGTTGCCATTCGAGACCTCATTCTTAAGAAATTCTTGATATAATGATTTATAGAAGTGTGACACATTTTTAGCACACATTTTTGGCACCCACTGTGGGGTAGATCTGGCCTCATTTTTCATTTTTCTTTGCAAATCTATTTTTTCATCCGTATGGCTCTGTGATGAAATTTCGCGTGACGTTTTCCTTAAAACAACACAAATTTTTGCTTGTCTGTGCATAAATTTGCGCGATCCATGGAGTTTCATCGCGCAACCTATCGTGAATTTTTGCGCAAATATCTACACCAGATAGAGACCTATTTTTAGTTGCTATGTACTTTTGTCCCTATTTTTAGCTGCTGTGTATTTCTGTCTTTGTTCTTTTCTGGAACGAGTGTGAAGTTTTTCTGCTTTGTGCAAATCTTTGCGCGATACTGTGTATTACTTCTTGCGGCCTGTGCCGAATCTTCGTGCGAGATCTGACACTAGAGACTTGCCATTTATTGCTGTTTTTCATGTCTCTATTTGTTGCTGACCACTAACGTTTGCTGTTTGCTATTTGCTGTGGTTTTCTAATCTAATCGTGAGAATACTTTGGAATTCCGTGGATAAACAACAAAACGCTCGTGTTGCTTTGGACTTGAGGTATTTTGTTACATCTCTATAACATTTAGATTTTTGAAATAACAATGAACCTCTCATGTGTTTAGCTTGAGTGTTTCTTGCTTTCATAGATCACATTTCCAATTTTTACTCTAAAGAATGAACGTAGATTTTCTTTCTTGCATATATGTTTCACATAGTAATTAGGCCCTATGAACACTATTTGTGGCGATCTTGAGAGAGTGGACTTCATTCGCTTTTCTTACATGCAAAGCTCTTCTTGACGATAGATCCCCTTGTAGGTAGGGAAGGATTTGTTATTATCTCATGGTCCCACTTGGTTTGGTCTTCAACCTTTGATGGTACTTTCTCTCTTGAGATTGGTGGTCATTGTTGTTGATATATGAACCTTGGATGAGGTGATTTCAAATTAGTGGGTCAATTAATCTCGCTTGCTATGTTTGGATAAGGTGAAGAGGCTAGAGGATTATGCTCTTTTCACTTTTGGGAAAATGAGAAACTTGGAACCCTTGAATCTGAACTAAGTCCCCATGTGGTTCATATTGTGAGTCTTCCTTGTTAGAGAGGGTTAACCATAGTGGATGCTCCCTTTATTGGGTAAACCACGTGGATGGAACCTCAAGCGGTAATAGCCATTTCTACCATGGTAGCAACAACCGCTATATAAATGTCCTTGTGGAAGAAATCTCCACAGGTGTGGTCTCTTGTTGGGTTGTCAGATCTCCTCAGCAGCTCTCGATTGATTAAATTCTCAAACTGTGTCAAAACCTTGGTGAGCCGGGATTGGATTTTACCCACTTGAGATTGCAAAATTTGCAGAGTTGACCATTACTACAAACCATAGTGAAACCAACTTTATCTTTTCTAGGGCTATGTGTGTAATTGAAAAACATTTTGAGAACATACACAAGTAGAATTTTTAGGGAGTAGAATACTACGACACTATTCTTGTTCATGTGCAAGGTTTCTTTGTCCCTTGCTCATTGTTTGAAGACATTTGTTTGCTTGGACTCCTTGATTACTATCTTGTGTGTCTAATTCATGATAAAAATTTGGTAATGCATCTAGTTGGTCAGTTAAAATGAACAAAAGCTGAGTTCTGTTTCCTTCCCTTTAGAATCCTTGCGCGAGAGAATATTTCCTTGCGCGGCTCTATGCATTTCTTTGCACGATACTGTGCAAATCATCGCGCGATATTCTGCTAGTATACCATCATTTTTTTGGTCATTCTATCCCACCAGTCCAATTTCCTTCACGCCAGACCAAAAATTGTTGCGCGAGCCTGTGGTAATCCTCGCACGAGATATAATTCCTTTGCGCAAAAACTATCTTCTGTTGCCATACCAGTGAGCTATTTTCTGTCAACTGCCAACTTATTTGATTGTTGTCCTATCATTTTCAGTCTTCCTTGGTTGATTTAGGTTAGATTAGGTCACTTACCCCACTGTTAGAAGCTTGTTTACACTTTGGATTCTTGCGTTTTAGCCTCTTGAACTAGCAATCTTTGATTTCACGAGTGACCTTGCTTCGAGTTGGTAAGCTAGAAACTGTCCTTGTTGAGAAGATACACCTTTAGATTCTTTGATAACACACTTGGAGAGTTTTAGCAATCTTTTGTCCATTTACTTTCATACAAATTCAATTTTAAACAATATAACTTGGGTAAATCATCCTCTTGATCCATATGTGTTATGGTATTCACCTGTGTATTGGGAACCTCTGTGGCAGTGTTGATTTATACCTCTTGCAAAATTCTATCTTATCACCTCTCTTTTGGACAAGTTAATGCCTTTACTATCCTAGTTTGGTACCAACGTTTCTTAGGGTCATCCTATCGGCTAGTACCTTTTATTTCATGCCAATTACAACAAGATATCAAGTAGATCAAGGAAAATGACCTCAAGTAGTCTTTAAACAATTACCCTTAGTACAAACTCGTCAAAAACGTAAGGGAAAAGAACCTATATTTGATCAATCACCTAGGAAAAATTCAGAGGTTTGGTTTGATTCCAAGAGTCACCTTAGTGAGTTGCGTACACCCTTAGCATCTTCTTGCTTGGATATGGATATGAGTTACACAATGACTTGACAAGAGAGGGAAGACATGGATTAATTCCTTGATGACATATTTGCAAAACATAGAGATACCATTTCATTTGGCGGTTCCTCTCATAATAGTCAACCATCTTCACCCCTTATCTCAACTAGATATCTGGATGCACACCAAAGGGCTGAGAGGGGTAAGAGGCAAGCCTATCAAGATGGGCAATCACAACATGAGAACCAAGAGGATGAACTTTATGACACTCATGTAAATGCAACCTATACCCACAACTTGTTTAGAAATTCAAGACCAAGTTCACCGCTCAAAACATCTTCAAGATACATGAGAAAAAGACTTAAAAGGATTGAGTGTGAAAAGAAAGCCTTCCTAGATGAACAAGATGAAAAGGAAGAGAAATTTAGACTCCTAGAGTTGGAGAGACAAACTTTTATGGAAATGGAGAAGAAATCCGTCCAAGAGGAGAAAGATAGACTCTTGGCTCAACAACTTAATGATCAATTCAACAATATGCGTGTTGGTGGTGGAAACAACTCTTCTCCATCCACTCCTCCTGAGACTCCACGAAGTGGAAGATGTTTAAGGACACCATCACGATCTCCTAGCCCTAAAGAAAGAAGGGCTTCAAGACATGATCATTATAGGAGACGAACACCTCCTAGGAACTCAAAACAACCTTCACAATGTGCTCATCATGGTTCACAATATGGGGGCAGTAGCTCGAGTTTTGACCTCACCTCCCAGGACTTCATGAAAATGCAACAAGAACCACTATTCCAGTAGTATGTGGATAAATATTTAGACCAAAACAAAGACAAGTTCCTAGAGAGTTTAATCAAAAAGGGTGCTAGAGTCCCTTACAACTTTGATGTGGACAAAAGATTAAGAAGCAAGGTCCATCTCAAGAAGAGGAGATCAAACAACTTAAGAGCATGATGGAAAAGATTTTAGCACCCAAGAACTCATTCTCACTTGATTCAATTTGTCCTAATCCTTTTGACAAAAGTGTTAACATGAAAGAGTTCCCTAGAAAGGTTGAGATCCCTCAATATGACAAGTATGATGGGAATGGAGATCCACATGACATAGTGCGCTAGTTTTATACCACAAGTTTTGAGTTCCATCAAGATGACTCATACCTCATGAGATTGTTCCCAAGGAGTCTTAAGGGTCAAGCGATGAAATGGTTCACCAACATAACTCCCCCATTAAGACTTTCAAAGAGCTTGTCCAAAGATTTGTTCAACACTTTGCATACAAACTTTCAAGATCTATCACCATGTTGGACTTATGTAACTTGAAGCAAAACCAAGGGGAATCCTTTGTCACTTTGTTGCAAAGGTGGAGACAAAAATGCTCTCACTACTCTAGAACCATTCCAGAAAATGAGAAGATTGACATCCTTGTTAGCAACTTGGTTCCCGAAATGCGGTACGAAGTTAGGAAGATGGTTTTTGATTCCTTTGACACCATGGTTGAAATCAAATGTAGGATTGAGGATGTTTTGAAAGAACAAGGAATTTTGACCAAACATGGAAACAACAACAACAATAGTCAAAATAACAACTCTAACAAGGATAAAGGGAAGAAATCACACTGGAATAGGAACAAACAAGTGGTCAATGATGGAGTTGTGGACTCCTCCCAACCAAAAGATCAAACTGTGCTCCACTTGTCTAGTGATTTTCAAGCCATGAAGCTCAATACATCTAATCAACAAGAGAGCAAGCCAAGATACCAAGATAGGCCTAAGAAAGAAAGACGTCAATTTTCAAAACTTGGTGACTCATATGAGGATGTCTTGAAAACACTTATCGCCAACAACCCTACACATCCTCAAGATCCCGCAAAGCATTTTATACCTAATGTTGAGCCACATTGGTGGGATGAGAAAGCCTTTTGCAAGTTTCACAATGGTATTGGACATGACATTGAAAACTGCTAGAAACTCAAGCATCTTATCCAAGATCTCATTGAAAATGGAAAACTTAAGATAGATGGATTGAACACCAACGCCGATCATAAGACATTCAAAGAATTTTTGCCCAAGTATGAAAAGGGGGAAAACTCTAAAGCTAAAAACAGAAAATCTGAGATCAATTACACTTACACAGATGCAGAGAATAACATCAACATGCTTGACTTTGTAGAAGAAAATGTCAATATGATGAGGGGTAAAGATCTATATGGTTATGATCTAGATGTGGACTCTTCTCCTATCTTTGATGAAGAACCCATCGTGGTGCTAAGGGGTCCTAACTCTAGAGTGTCATCGCAAGCCCTCAATGCTGTCACTCGAAGTCAAGGTCACGTTGTCATTAGAGGACCCAATTCAAGCCAATCAAGTAAACCTACGCAAGTGGCATCCAAGAATGTCACCTCAAAACCAACAATTAATCATAAGTCTACTTATAATCTTGTTGATCAGTTGCAAAGAACCCCAGCTTAGATTTTGAACTTTGAGCTTGTAGAGTTATCTCCGAGACACAAGCAAGTCCTTGAGGATGCTTTGTGCATGAAAAACATCCCCAACAACTTAGATGTTGATCAATTGTAGAATATGGTTAATCACATTGCTAGCCCTCATTATCTTACCTTTTTGGAGGATGATGATAAAGCCTTGAGCCACCCACACAATCTTTCTCTTCATATTGAGGTCATGATCCAAATAACCTGTGTTAGGCACGTGTTGATAGATGGGGGTGCTGAGATTAATATTTGTTCCTTTAGTCTTTTAAAAGAGTTGGGTTATTCTAAAAAAGTCATAGATACCAAGAAAAGGATCACTATCAAAGCCTATGATGAGGCAGAAAGAAGTTCTAAGGGGTTGGCTGTCCTTCCTGTTAGGATTGGCCCTATTGAAAAAGATATTTTATTTCAAATAGTTGATGCTGGTCCCCCTGCATACAATATCTTACTCGGTAGACCGTGGATTCATGATATGCAAGCGGTGCTGTCTACTTATCATCAGTGTGTTAAGTTCCCTTACAATGGAATAGAGATTTGTATACTTGGGGATAACACTCTATCTGTTAACTCAATTTCAGCAGGAACTCATGTTCCCCTCAATAGAGAAGCAGAAGACTTTGATGTGACCTTAGCTGAATGTAAAGACAAGCTCAAGTTGGTAGAACTTGGCATGGGGGGGTATCAAATCGACTCCCTCACAACATTACCAGTTTCACCTCGGTCTTATGGAAAGCCTTCACAAGAAAAGAGACCCTCCTCTTCGGCTATGACTTTATTTGGCACGTTTATAGAATCATCAGTGCCTATCGAAGATGAGAAAGAAGAAACATTTGTTAGAGACTAGATTTATAGAGAAGAGAAATACATGCACAATGAGAACTTCTCTCCCTCTCCTAAAGCTTACAGATGAGGGTATAATTTTTTTAGACAGATGGGCTATCCTAGACATGGCCCTCTTAATCATAGATTGGATGCTAGGGCCAAACCTCTTGATCATGCTCTTTTTGGACGCAAGTCCAAGAAGCCGGTTGGCCTAGGCTTTGTGAATCACAACAAGCACACTACTCCTATCCTGGATAAGTCAGATAGTGAAGATGAGCCAGAATACGTTCCTAATTTGACAAATCAACAAGATATGTGTGAAGATTGGGTCCCTTCCACTAATCTCCTTTGGGGAGATTCAGATAGTCCAGTCATTCATGCGTCAGTTGCAACCTTAGAACAAGGTGAATCAGATGTAGAAGATCCTTTCAGAGAATGTTAATGAAAGAATCTTGTTCGTTTAAAGGAACGAGAAGTTGCTAATCTTGATGACACTAGACCTTCCACATCACGATGTCCCAAACCTTCATGGTGTAAGCATCCTAGTCACAGTTCAGACACAAGTTCATATGAGTATGAATGGGACTCCTTCTCTGAGTCTTCCATAGTTGATAGAGATATTGATGTTATCCACACTTATAGTTCTTGACCTGAGGTAGCCAACAAGTCACATGTAAGATTAGAGGATTTGAACCCACGTGTTGCCTTAGTGGATGATTCTTTGCTTGTTAGGACGAATCCTAATTTGGGTAGCTTAGAAGGATACTTGACAGACTCTGATTCTTCATTCACCAGCGATAATATCTTTCACATTTATAACCTTGAACCAGTCGTTGACTTGCCTCTTGTTCATCCTGACCTCATTGATCGGTCCCAACACAATCAAGACCCTGAGCTCTTAACATTTCAAAATGATTATGAGATAGCCTGTTACCTAAATGCCATTGAACCTGTAGTCTCTTCCACCAGTGAACCAGCTACCAAGATGATAGAGCCATACATCAAGTACCTTAGTCACAAGATAAAAAGAAAAGGAAATCAAAAGAATAGGAGTTATGATGGCAAAAACCACTGTGTGGCGGTGTCAAAACCAAAAAAAGAAAAAACAAATGATGTATCCAAGGGTGAAAACCTCTCCGAGGCACCTAAGGATGAGGTACTTGATTGTATCCCTAGTTACTTTCAAGATTGATCTTCAATGCTTATTGAACTAACACAAGAAGTCAAATTGGGTACAGATGAGGCTCCATAGATAGTACAATTGGCTGAGTCCTTGTCACCACAAGAAAAAGAAGCTTACACTAAGTTCTTACAGAAAAAGAAGAACAACTTTGCGTGGACTTACTCAGGTATGCCAGGGTTGGACATTATTCTTATCATGCATCACTTGTCCATAGCTTCGGGTGTCAAACTAGTTAAACAAAAATTGAGAAAGATGCATCCTCACATAGCTCTCCTAGTCAAAGCAGAATTGGAGAAACTTCTTGATGCAGGATTCATAAGAGCTATCACATATGATGAATGTATATAAAACATTGTACCAGTTTCCAAACATGACAAATCCATTTGAGTTTGCAAATATTTTAGAGATGTCAATAGAGCATGCGGGTATGTGCAGGATCATGGTATGCCAAAAAGTGGTGATGTGAAAAAGAAGTCTTGATTGGTAGAGTGATTGAAAAATATCTATAACTTTTAAATGGCATAACATTTTTTAAATATGAAATATGTGTCACATTCTATGCTTCATCTACTATAAGAAAAAAAGAAAAAAATTTAATTTGATTAAGTTTAGACTAAGTTAAGGTGGTCAGACACAGGAGTTTTTTATATTATGGAAAATTTGTAGAAGAAAGTTCATAATTAATTATTTACTTGGAAAAAAATTACAAAAAAATATGCGTCACATTCGGACACGAGTCTACTACTTGTATCTAGAATCTAGTAAAAAAATATTACCATTTGATTGTGTTTAAGGTGGTCAGACATACACCTACTTCTTATCTTTTTAGTCATGATTGATAGACTGATTGAAAAATAGCTATAGCTTTCAAACAGTATAACATTTTTGAAATCCTAAACATGAGTCACATTCTATGTTTTTCCTACCACAATAAAACAATAAAAAAATTTCAATTCGATGAATTTTAGACTAAGTTAAGGTGGTCAGACACAAATTTTTTTACATTCTTGAAAAGTTGTAGTAGAAAAATCATAATTAATTATTTACTTATAAAAAATTACAAAAAAATATGCATCACATTGGGACATGAGTCTAATACTTATATCTATAATCTTGTAAAAAAATATTATTATTTTATTGTGTTTAAGGTGGTCAGACATACAACTACTTCTTATCTTTTCCCTGAAATTTTCATACTACATATAAATTTGAAATTTCACCATATAGAATATTTAAAAAAAACAAAAAAATCTTGTATAAAAGAAACTAAATTTAATTTGCTACAGATTCTCTTCTTACTCATTTTTTTTATATAAGATTGATAACTTGTTCAAATTTTAACGTCAACTTTCCTAAACCTAATTTTATGAATTTTCATCGCCACTTAAGGGCCTAGTTTGGCATACCATGATCCTGCACATACCCATGCCCAAAGAATGACTTTCCACTTCCTAATATAGACACGATAGTGGATATGACTATGGGTTATGAGATTTATTCCTTGATGGATGGTTTTTCCAGGTACAATTAGATTAAGATAGCTCTTGAAGATCAAGAAAAGACTGCATTCACTTGTGCGTGGGGTACCTATTTTTGGAATACCATGCCTTTTGGATAAAAAAATGTAGGAGCCACCTATCAATGAGCTATGACAACCATTTTTCATGACATGATGCATAAAAACATGGAAGATTATGTGGATGGCACCTTGGCCAAGTCTAAACAAAGAGACACACACTTAGATGATTTAGAAGTCATTCTAGATTGCATGGAACAATTTCAACTAAGGTTAAATCATAAAAAGTGTGTATTTGGAGTCACCTCTGGAAAAATACTCGGATTCATCATTTCAGCAAAAGGAATAGAGGGAGACCCTGAAAAATTTCAAGCAATCATAGAGATGCCACCTCTTAGAAACATTAGTCAAATGAGGAGTCTTCAAGGACGTCTTCAATCTATAAGGAGATTCATTTCACAATTGGCGGATAGAGCTCAACCTTTCAACAAGAACTTACACAAGGGAGTCAAATGTGTTTGGAATGAGCATTGTCAAAATAGTATAGATCAAATCAAGAAATACTTGGAAAATCCTCCTATTTTAATGCCTCCTATCCCAGAGAAACCACTTATTCTATACATTTCAGTGACAAAATCTTCCTTGGGGGCATTACTAGCTCAACTTGACGAAAATGGGAAAGAAAGAACAATATACTACATTAGCCGTACTCTTATTTCATATGAGGTTAACTACACCAGAATTGAGAAAGCTTGCCTTGCAGTTGTTTTTGCTTCCCAAAACTTGTGACATTACATGCTTGCACACACTATACACCTCATAGAAAAAATAGATCCACTCAAGTATTTTCTAGGTAAGGCTGCCCTCATATGTTGACTTGCTAAATGGATGATGATACTTTTAGAGTTTGAAATAGAGTACATTGAACGTAAAGAAATCAAAGGACAAGCCATAGCTGATCAATTGGCTGATTTCCCAATACAAGATAATGCACCTATTCAAGTTGAATTCCAAGATGAGCACCTCATATATCTGACTGAAAGAACATGGAAGATGTTCTTTGATGGATATTTTATGCAAAATAGTTCAGGAGCTGGTGTGTTTTTTGTTTCTCCTCATGGGTACACGATTCCTAAGTCTTACAAATTATTGTTCCCATGTACAAACAACATTGCTGAGTATGAAGCTTTAACAAATGGAATTAAGATGGCCATAGAATGGAGAATCATAGAGTTACACATCTATGGAGATTCGTAGCTGATAATCAACCAAGTTAATGATGAATATCAAACAAAACATGAGAAAATGGTACCTTACAAGCAAATGGTTGATTCCTAGAAATGATACTTCACATTTGTCAATTTTCAGCAAATCCCTAGAGAAGAAAACAAAGCAGCCGACGCTATGGATACACTTGCTTCACTCCTTCAGTTAGAGAAACATGAATCCAAATTTAAATTCCTAGTGGAAGAGCTACATCACCCTATCTATGATTCCCAAGAAAGCCATGTCATCTGTACTCTTGTTGGCCGTGAGTCATCCCGTTATGGTGCCATTTACTCATACCTTCCTGATGGCATTATACCTGAAACCTTTAACCAATCTGAATGCAAAAATCTTACCCAAAATGCCTCTCGCCATTCCCTTATCGCTGGTGATTTGTATAGGAGGGGTCTAGATGGAACACTTCTTAGATGCTTAGAAAAGGAAGAATCCAACCAAGTGTTAGTTGACATCCATGAGGGCATCTGTGGGGGACATTCCAATGGTCTTTCCATGGCCCAAAGGTTTCTTAGAGCGGGGTACTATTGGCCTACAATGTAGATTGACGCATTAGCTTTTGCAAAGTCATATGAAAATTGTCAAAAACATGGTAACCTGATACATGCTCTAGGCAGGGAGCTCATTCCTTCTATATCTCATTGGTCATTTGAGCACTGGGCCTTTGATCTTGTTGGGAAAATTCATCCCAACTCATCAGGTTGACACAAGTTTATTATCACTGCTACTGATTACTTTACTAAATGGGTAGAAGCTGTCCCACTTTTTGTTGCCTCAGGTAAGACAGTTTCTCTATTCATTTTGAATCATATCATCTATCGATATAGAGTGCCTTTTGATATTATTATTGACAATGGAGGCCAGTTCAAAAATAAGGACCTTAAACAAATCTGCAAGAAATTCAAGATTAAACAACATTGGTCCTCCATTTACTTCCCACAAGGAAATGGTCAAGCAGTGGCATCAAACAAAACCATTCTTAAAATCCTACATAGAACAGCCTGTAAGAATGGTAGAGATTGGCACTTACAGATAAATCCGGATTTGTGGGCCTATAGAACAAGTATTCATACTCCTACTGGGGCTACTCCTTTTTCCCTTGCATATGGCGTTGAAGTAGTGTTACCTTTGGAGGTTGAGATTCCTTCACTTAGAGTTTCCCTCAAAGGTCTAGTTATAGATGAAGACTACCGCTCCATGAGACTTCAAGAGTTAGAACTTCTAGATGAGAAACATCAAGCATCATTTGACCTTATGAGGGTTTATCAAAAGCACATGTCCAAAGCCTTCAACAAAAAGGTTCCCCCTAGATAATTCTAAGTGGGAGATCTTGTCCTACGTGAAAATCCTAAGAATCAACAACATAGAGATCAAAAGCGTAAATTTGAACCTAATTGGCTTGGACCTTCCATCATTACAACAACTTTTGGGTCAGGTTCTTATTTACTATCTACAATAGAGAGAGAGTAGCTCCCTGATCCTATCAATGTGTTGCACCTGAAGAAGTTCTATCCATGATGCCCATTCTGTCTGGGGGCATCCTTTGTACATAATTATTAATCCTGAAAAAATCCAAAAAAATGATATATTGTCAAAAATTCTAAAAATTAGAAAATGTCCTAAAAAATGATCATCTTAGTGAAAACCTAGCAATAGGTGCTTTGATGTATCTTAAAAACATATTACATATTCCAAAAATACAAAAAATCAAAAATTCAAAAAAATATAGAAAAGTGCCTTGGTGAAAACCTGGAAATAGGCGCCTTGGTAGCAAAAAAATTGTAATAAAATCCAAGTGGTGAAAACCTAGAAATGGGTGCTACTTGAGGCATTTACACCCCTGTTTCTTAACACATGTCCTCGACACTTAGCCTTTCTTCATCATGCCTTATCCTTGTTACCCCAGTCTGGAATTGGTCTTTGTCTTTGTCTAGGGGGCATAACTATGTTAGCTTCAGTCTCTTGGATGCATTAGTCTTTAGGACGCCTCACAAATAGTGTTTTTTAATACCACCCCAATTGTATTTTTCAATACAACCCTTGACATCGAGTGTTTTTCAACACTTATCGGTTTGGTCTTGCCCGATTTTGTCATGTGATCTTACCTACTTGCAAGCATTAGATCCTTATCCTCAGAACTCAATATTAGTTAACACACTTAAATTTTTTAACACAACACTTAATGCTTGAGCTATGTCATGACCTTTTCTTTGTGTGCTGATTGTTTTTATTTTTGTTGAGTGTCCTTGTCTAATAAGTCTCTCCGGGATGCATAGCTAGAGGACTTGGGGCATGAGGCATGTTTTTATTTACTTTCTACTTGTGGGTGTGATCTTGAAACTCTTGAGTGTCTCTTTTTTTTTCCCTTGAAACACTTAGAAGATTTGAGGCTTCATCCTTGATTGCTTTCACACAACCGTTCTTATGATCATCCTGGCATCTATGCCATGATGCGAGTGTGGTTTTTCTACATTAAATTGGGTAAGCTATTAGCGAAGTCATCTTGACCTTTATGTCTTTGATGCTTATGTTAGAATATTTCCACATTCCAATCTGATATAAATCACATTCATATCTTCATAGTTGCGCTTGTGACTAGTGATGATTGTGTGATTTTTCGATGTCCATTAATAATGGCCCAATGATGAAAAT